>JAXQQM020077029.1:0-140331 GCA_034641835.2 Pinus albicaulis
GATTTGTTTACTGATCTAGATGAAAAAGATCTTGGAGTGCACATCGAGATGGGCGATGATGGTAGATACAGTGCGACCGGTATCGGTACCATTTCCTTTGAGAGGGAGTCCGGTAAACCCTTCGTATTGAAGGAAGTGATGCATGGTCCAGGATTGAAGAAGAATCTTATCTCTGTGGCGATGTTAGAAGACAAGGGATATGATGTTGTCTTTAGCGAGGGAAAGGCTTTCCTGCGCAGTAAGGCAACTGGTGAGACCCGGAGGATAGGGGTTCAAGTTAAGAACCTTTATCAATTGCAGGTAGATGGCTTTGCAGCAATGGCAGGCAAGGCAGAAGGAGTGGTGAGTCGAGATGATGGCGAGTTGTGGCACTGGAGATTGGGCCACCTTCACCATGGAGCTTTGAAGATACTGCAACAGATTTCTACTGGGCTTCCTAAAGGCACTCTTGCGCAGTCAGATCAGTGCAAGGGGTGTACCTTGGGAAAATTTGTGAAAGCCACCTTTCACGAGAAGGATATTCGCGCCACGACGATCCTTGAGAGAATTCACACAGACGTGTGTGGACCTTTCTCAGTAGCTTCGACAGCAAAGCACAGGTACTATGTGATATTTGTTGATGATTTTTCTCGGAAGTGCTGGATCTTCTTCATGCATAAGAAGAGTGAGACATACTCAAAGTTCTGTGAGTTCAAGGCACTGGTTGAGAAAGAATCGGGGAAGCAGGTGAAGGCTCTTAGGAGCGACAATGGTGGTGAATTCATCTCTGGCGAATTCAAGGACTTTTGCAGCGCAGAAGGAATTCGAAGAGAGCTCATAGCACCTCATAACCCACAATAGAATGGGGTTGCTAAGTAGAAGAACAGAACGATTGTGGGTGCTGCACGGGCGATGTTGCATGATCAGGGCCTACCCATACACTTGTGGGTGGAGGCATGCAATACTGCAGTATATGTGCAGAACCGTTGTCCTCACAGGATACTTGGCATGAGTACACCCGAGGAGGCGTTTTCCGGTAAGAGGCCTGATATTTCCCATTTGAGGATTTTTGGTTCACCTATTTACATTCATGTGACGAAGGATGCCAGGAAGAAGCTGGAGCCGACTGCAGAGGTTGGGATATTTGTGGGATACACTGATACACCCCACAACTATCGTGTGTATTTTCTAGACAATCGCAAGACTGTTGTGCGACGGGATATCAAATTTCAGGAGGAGAAAGCCATGTAGTGTTCGCTTGAGAGGGAGCCACACTTGCATGCATATGAGGAGCTATTAGTTCCTAAGGATGAGCTTTCGGATGTGGATCAGCCACAAGAGGAATTTCATGGAGTGGAAGAGACACTCATGCAGCGCCAACCATCAGAGGGTGCAAGCGCACTACAGAAGCTGAGCGACTGGCTCAAGATGTAGAGAAGGTTGTAGGACCACCTATAGCACAGCACAGACAGAGACAGTCACCGGACCGGTACACTGGATACATGGCTCTTGTGAGAAAATGTGTCGTGACAGAGCCATCCTCTTTCGAGGAAGCTGTGGAGGACCCCACATGGGTAGATGCCATGATGGAAGAGTATGATTCGATTATCTAAACAAGGCATGGGAGATTGTCCCAGGACCCAGTGAGGGGAAACTGGGCAGGTGGGTTCGAGATGGATCTACAAAGTGGCTAAAAGAGTCGACGGGATTGTGGAGAAGTACAAGGCAAGATTTGTTTCCCGAGGCTTCTCATAGATTCAGGGGATCGATTATGAGGAAACCTTTGCACCTGTCGCAAGGTATTATTCCATATGGACGATTCTTTCTCTCTTAGCGCAGATGGGGTCACACATTCATCAGATGTATGTGAAGATTACGTTCCTCAAGGGGGTGAATGAGGAGGAGGTGTACATAGAGCAGCTCGAAGGTTTCGAGATCTTCAGTAGCGAGTCGCATGTGTGCAGGCTCAAAAGAGCGCTGTATGGGTTGAAACAAGCACCTCGTGCTTGGTACACATGGATAGACAGTTATTTCACCGGACTTTGATTCTCCAAGAGTGAGGCGGATCCGAACCTATACCAGATTGTGGTGGAGGGTAAGTTGTTGATCATTATACTTTATGTAGATGATTTTATTTTCACAGGTGATGAACTGTTGATACACTCATGCAAGGCTGATCTTGCAAAGGAGTTAGAGATGAAAGACTTGGGCCTCCTTCATTATTTCCTGGGATTGGAAATTTGGCAGCGCAGTGATGAATTGTTTATGTCTCAAGGCAAGTATGCCCGAGAGATACTGGAGAAGTTCAACATGCATGGATGCAAGCCTATCGACACTCCTCTTCCTGGTGGATGGAGGAAAGAGGATGCTACATCGGTAGAGGTAGTGGATGCCACCGTTTACCGAAAGTTGGTGGGGTCACTTATGTATCTAGTCAATACACGACCTGAAATATGCTACGCTGTTAACCAGCTTTCACAAGCTATGGTTAAGCCTACCAAGCTCTTTTGGAAGGCAGGCAAGCATGTATTGAGATATTCTGCAGCAAGGGTCTCAGAGGCATCGCACAGGATTGCGGCCAGTTGACAGGTGCCATATTTCACTGGCGCATTGGGCAGGAGCCCACCCGACATAAAGAGCACATCTCCGGAGGGATTTTTAGCATCGGGTCGACAAGCAGCTTTCTGGTACAGCAGAAGTAGAGATCCGTGGCACCTGGGCTTAGGCGAGGCATAATATAAGGCGCCGAGTTTGGCTGCATGCGAGGCTATATGGATGAGGAAGATCCTGGTCGGGTTGTTCGGTTCACACTTAGATCCTACTGTGATTTATTGTGATAATCAGAGTTGCATCAAACTCTCGGTTAATCCATTATTTCATGATAGATCTAAACACATTGACATCCAGTATCATCATATCAGAGATTGTGTGCAGCGGAAGATCATGTTACTTTCATACATTCCCACGGAGGATCAGGATGCTGATATCTTGACGAAGGCGCTCACCAGGAGCAAATTCGAATACCATAGAGGCAGGATGGGGGTGGAAGATAATCCTTATCTTGTTGAGAGGGAGTGTTGAGATTGCAACAAGATGATGAGCTTAGTGGAAAGGAGTCGCCTTCACTAAGTGGGCTCGCAGGCTATTTTTGGTGCAAAGTCTATTTTTAGACTATGTCTATTTTTAGACATATGGATCATGTTCTATGAGTTGCAGGATGCTATTTGTGGATGGTTGGTCAAGTCGAAAAAAATAGATGGACTTCTATTTTTAGACATATTGGGCGGAATCTATTTTTAGATTGCCAGTCTAAAAATAGATATGTCGAATATTATTAGCTCTTAATAATATTTGGACTCTAAACATTATCTTATTCTCTTGGAGCACTTCAGTTAAGTGCACAGATGTGGCACAGGAGCTGACAGAATGAATTACGCTATTCCTAAGGGTTAAGTGGAGCTATTGCATGGATACTTCAGTTAGAACTCATGTGACAGAGTTTGGTGGAGTTGATTGAGGAAGTTAATGGAGTTGTATTCAGTTTAACTAATCTAAACATAGTTGAGCTATTTGTATTCAGTTTAACTAATTGATACAATTAGTGAGAGTGGTGTGAATTAATTATTAATTAATTCACTAATTATAAACTCATAAATCAACTAAAGAATGCATCAGTTAACTTCAGTGCATGGACAGTTTCAGTGGAGATCAGTGCAGAAATAGGTGAAAGAGTAGGTTAACTATCAGTTATGACTATATAGTTGCTATTTGCAACACACAGATAGGTGGAGTATCCCATGAGGATTGCGCAGTTCAAGCCAGGTGGTTTATCTATTTAATGAAGCCATCCCATAGCATTAATTATGCAATAGAGGTTGGCTATCAAGTGGCAAAAGATTGGAGCATGTGTTTTGCTAGATCTAGCTTGATAGTGTGTAGCAATTGAGGGTGTGCATGAGAGCTTGTGAGGAGATTTTTGCACTATGATTGTTACATGATCTCCATGACATATAATATACAGATAGTTGGGGTTTTTAGCTTTAAGCTTTCCCATTAAATACTCTGTTCATATGTGTGATTGTTTGTGGTTTTAATGTATGCATGCAATTGATTTTATTTCCGCATGTGATGATCAATGGTAGAAGAGATTTTGTATTATGCATGAAGCTAAAATAGTGTGTGATCAGGAGAATCTCGATGAATAATATATCAGTTATTCAAAATTTCTACAGATACATGGCTCCATGCCCCCTCCATTTTCCCATTGTGTCATCATAGGGTTGAAGTCATCGATCTCCTTCTAGCCACCATTCAATTAATAAAACATCACTTTCTAAGTTGCTAAAGAGTTTGAATGAAATTTTTTTTTTGGTCCTTTCAGACAATACTGCCGAGGATAATTTAATGGAGCAACATGCCAAAGTAGCTGAAGAAGTTGTGTCTAGATGGGAGAAGGTTGAAACAAAAGACATGGCTTTAAATAAATAGTTTGATACCATAATGCAAAAATATCTTGCACTTGAACATCGAGTTAACCATTTGGATGGTGCATTGAAAGAATTCATGAGGCAACTTCAACAGGTAAGAGAGGAATATGAAGATAAAATTATCAAGGTTGTGACTAAAAATTCCATGGAATGGGACAAAATAAAGTTTGAGATTAATGCAAGATTAGTTGAATTGGAGAAACTACTACTTGAAAAACAAAGCATATAAAAATGGATAATTCTCTTGAGGAAAGTTCAAAGTTAATGGAAATACATCAAACCAAAAATCAAGTTGAGCTTGAGATCAAAGTTTTCTGGTGAAGGTTGAAGCATTAGAAAGTGAAAGTAATTCCATCAAATACAAGATTCATTCACTTAATAAGGAAATGGACTCGATAATCACATGAAAGTTGCAGAGTTAGCGAACAAACAACATACATAAACTGTTTAATAAAAAACTGCTAAGTTGGAGGGAGAGTGTCAGAGACTGAGGGATCTAGTGTGCAAAATATTTCGAGGGCTTGATTCACTAGCTCAAATGAAACATGAAGTAGAGACAGTTGGAAAGGAATATTGGGAAGTGAAATTTAGGGAGCCTTTTTGTAGGGGTTTCATTTCACCTATTTCTTCTACGAAGTTATCAAATGTTTTTCATCAGGAACATCTTCATGAAGAGATTGAATATCTTACGAATGCATGTTAGAAATGGAGGAAAAATCCAATATGCTAAAAGATATTTTATTAAAGAGAAACATCGAGCTTAAGGCTTATGTGTGCTAGAACCACTGCTAAAATTTCCAGTGTTTTGGAACAATTAGAATCCTTGATGGGACAATGACAAAAACTTATTCTCGAGTTGCATTTAGAAGGATCAAGAAGTGGGAGTATGAATAATCCACCAAGAATGACCTTAATTTCTGAAGATGAGAATGATGGTGATCCTTGTGCAGAACCATGGGCCTCAACATTGATTGTAGAACTGGATTAGTTTAGAAAAGGAAAAAATTCTCGCAAATTCTAAAAGCTTAGTGATGCACCCAAGGTTGGCTCGGTGGATGATTTTCTTCAGATGGAGAAATTGGGCTCCATGCCTTCTGCTAGATTCAGTGAGATGGGAATATAAAAAGAAGATAAATTGACTGGGAAGAATGTTGTAGGAGGTTTAAGTGCTTCATTTGGTCAAGAAGAAAAAATAATCCTTGGAAGAAACTCTTGCACAAACAGAGTTGGAGCTTCTAGCCACCAATCGGGAATGCTCAGATTTGGTCAAAAATCAAACTTATTTGCAAGCTAAATTTTTTTTTGAATGAATATGCTTCAGTTAGTCTTAAAGATAAGCTTGATTTAATCCTCGATACTGAAGTTAAGGGTGGAGGCTTTCTTAAGGTATCAGAGGATGTAACAAATGCAACAATATTTGATAAAAGTGAAACTGATCCTTATGCTTGCAGTAGACCTTTAATGAATGTAGAATCAAATTCTCTTTCTAATTATGAAAGTAAAATTTGTGTTATTAAAGTAGAGTTAGAAACTACTATTTCCAGTGTTGTCAACTTTGTACAATGTATAACTCAACAGCCTGAAAAAAGACAACTCAGGGCTTCTGAATTTCATAGGCTAGATGCCAGAATTATGAAGTTTGCTAAACTAGTAGATCGATTTTTACTTGGAAAAGAAAAAAATGTACAGTTAATTACTGAAGTAATAGCTTTCCTATCCCTAGTTATGAAAATTTATGCACACGTTTATGATGAAATTTCACAAAATGAAGCCACTAACTTCGAAATTCAAACTTCTGACACTATCTGGTTTAGTTTGCGCAATAAATGGTCCAGTAAAGAGAGTATTTTAGGATAAGAAAGTAATAAAAGCATTCAATTTCCCTTGTTGAATGGAAATTTTCGCATAATTAAGACGCTTAATAACATTCAAGTTGAAAAATAAGCATTGGAATTTGAGTTGAAAACCCATGTACACAAAGGTGTAGATTTAGAGGAGGATTTTATGCAATTGAAGACCAAGAAAGATAATCTAGAGAATATCCTGGTTAAAACATAATTCAGAAGCTTAATAGCATTCAAGTTGAAAAAGTAGCATTGAAATACGGGTTGAAGACCCATGTACACAGATATGTAGATGTAAAGGAGGATTTTATGCAATTGAATACCATAAAGATAATCTAGAGAATATCATGTCTAAAACATAATTCGGAAGCACAATAGAAATCAAGTTGAAAATGCAACATTGGAATCTAAGTTGAAGACCCATATACAAAGATATGCAGATTTAGAGGAGTATTTTATGCAATTAAAGAACCATGAAGATAATCTAGAGAATATCCTCGCTCGAACGAGAGAGAAACTAATTTGAACACACACAAGGTTAACTCATTGGGTCTGAAAAAATGGTGTAAAACCTGCAAGTGAATCTTGCTTCTGCACATGAATCAAATCAGTCATTAGAGTATGAATTAGGAGCTATGGCTTCACATAAATTAGATATAGATAAGGAGCTTGCACTATTGGAGACCAAAAATACTAATCTAGAAACTTCTCTGGCTGCAACCAAAGAGAAACATGAACACATGCAAGACCAACTTATTAAGTTTGAGAAAATGGTGAAAGATCAGGAAGAGCAGCTTTCTTCTACACAAGAATCAAAGCAATTATTTTTCTTCTTATATGAAATATATCAAAGTAACAGAAATCATACTAAATATATCTATGGACAATGTTCCTAACCTAGGATTCGTCTTGTTCCATCATATTCCTAGTTCTTCTCTCCAAATTTCTATCAAGAATACTTATCAGCCGAAGCCTCCTTTCCTTTCCCGTATTAAAATCATGGAATATAAACCTGACAGGGACCTTGTATATTTCTCCCACACTCAAATATTTTCCAACTAAACTATTATTCATCACCCAACTTAGCCTTTCCTCACCTGCTCAATTTGGGAAAAAAACGTAATTCATATGTTGAAATTCAAAGGCATTTCCCTCATAGTACTATTTTTTAAGCTTTAATGTAAGTCCTTGGAATTCAAATTAGTTTACCAATACGAACATAAAAACAAAATATTCATTAATGGACACAGGGAGTAGCATAGATTGAGCGTCCAAGGTCGTGGAACTGTACTCAGTTCCATATGGAACAAGTTTTCAAATCCTTCGTGCTCTCCTTAACTTCTCACTTGACTCGATGTGATCCATCCAGCGTCAGTCCTGGGGACTTCGTTGGAGCCATGTAACACCCAGGAACTGCATTTTAAGGTTTTTTTCCTGCCATGGACCATGAGATTCCACATTATTTGCAACCCTAGAAATGCATATAGAATCATCATAACACAACCATTTCCAAACACTTTTTCCTGCTTAATTGAGACCTTCATGAGTAGTGCTAAAACAAAATAAAGCTCTAATTGAAAGTTCAATGTTGAATGGAGATGGGTATGGAATTTTTTATGGTGTGTTCCTTCTGCGACCTCTATGTCATTTGATATGTGAGTCGTGGCAACCAGTCGTTGCATAAAGACACATATATAGCCTCCATGTTGGATTTGTGTTCAAAAGTTACACATGTTACAAAAGATTCTTCATACACACTCAATTTTCCCATTTATGTATTAGTTAATATTTTCCCATCTATGTATTAGTTAATCTTAGTGTACTGTATTTTCTATTCTAGTATTATATTTTGTAGTATTGTTATATTAATTTGATTTAATGGTGAAAACATTTTATTTTTATCTTTACTATATTCTATTATAGTATTATATTTTGTAGTACTATTATATTAATTTGATTTAATGGTGAAAACATTTTATTTTTATCTTTACTATATTCTATTATAGTATTATATTTTGTAGTACTATTATATTAATTTGATTTAACTGTGAATTTTTTTTAATATTTTTATATTTACTATATAGGTTATGAATGGAAAATTTAATTGGTTGATGCGAGCTTATTTTTTTAGTGCATGAGATTTATATATTAATTTAATAGAACATATTTGTGAGTGTTTAGTATTTAAGTTTTGATGTAGTTAAGGCTTTAATCACTCTATATATCAAAGTTTTTACGATGCATTTTTTACTTTTGATATATAAATTAGGACAATGTAGTGGACCTTTAACCGTGTTTCGTTACTAGTATGTATTTTTGTTGCAACCCTCTACTTTCACTTGGTATGCTAATTCACATGCATTAAGCATCACACACCTTATTTTCATCTGAGATATATTTTTCCTACAATCAATAGATAGCATCAAATTCATCCACACAAAAGGGGAATATAAAATATACTCAGAAAAGAGTTTGCATTCAACTAGTAAACAAAATAAAAATAGAAGGAAAAAATAAATGAACCCAACTCACTTGTATGAATTTGTTGTTCTTCGACTTGAATTACAACCTATGCTTCCAATGATTGCATTGTAAATCGAGATATACAATAAGGAATCAAGGGGGCCACTTATTTTTATTACTAAAGGCACCTCAACTTCAATTTGAGTCCACTAATACTAGCTTGTTGTATGGTCTTTTCCTTACACTATGACAAGAGTGCTTCTTTTGTGTTCTAAGAAACTCATTGTATAAGATATTTCCTTAGCCACATTTCATATTTCTTTTTACATCTATTATAAGAAAAAAATGTGCCTACAATCGTTTGGTCAAAGAGATGTTTTTTTTCTAATTTGTGCTTACCCATCGCTCATTGCTACACATGGGAAAGGATGCACCTATTTCCCTTCAAACAAAAATATTCATAAGTAGTGTATGCATGGATTCACCAAAGCAAGAGTTTCTTTTTGTGTTCTAAGTGCCAATTGTCTTGGTTGACGAAAAGTAAGCCAAGTATTTATTTAATCCAAATTATGTTGTCAAGTTACCACTTCTTTGTCAACCCAAGTTAGTTGAGCCTAGCTAAAAAAATGAATAAACCTTTGATACAACAAATGATTCCTTAGAGATTTTATGATGAGTTGCAACTTGCTTCAAAGAGTCCTTTAGGGACATGTGAATTTTGTCTCGAGGTGTAAAAGCCAAGATGCATCATTTTTCTTCAAACCTCTTTTGTTTATTTCACTTCTAAAAAATATTTTTTATTTTTTATTTGGCTTTTAATATCGATTGTTTGATTCCAAAAAGATAGAATGAATGCATAAAAAAAATTTAATGCTCAAAAGGATCTACTATTGTATTTGCAAAAATTATGTTTCACACAACCCCGTTCAAAGTAAGATAAAAATATTATGAATGGTAATTATCTACATAAATTTAGTATAATATTATTAAATATGTATTATTGTTATTATTATTGAATATTTGTTTAACTTTGAAATATACATATTATTTTTTATATTATTAAAAGTAATATTTTTAAATATTTGAACTGACCATAACTTGAAGGTCTTATTGCACCTTTTGCACAATATAATGCCATGTGGATAACTAACATTATTATTAAATATTTGTGTAGTGATTTTTGGCTTTTAGGCTTGGCAAGAAAACCATCCAAAATTAAAATCTTTAAAAATAGTTCATACTTGGGTTAATAACATAGTGTAATTGTGTAGACATCTCAATTTATTAACTCCTTCCAAAGAAATACTATAAGATTCAATTTTCCTATTAACCATTGTTAATTTAGTATTGACTAAAACAAGTTATAATGTTTTATATAAATTTTTCTAGAGCATAATTCCTAACTTGAGTGGTAGGAACTAAGTTGCCCTGCAAAATTTGTTTTAAATTTGGTGTTCCCTTAGTTGTTATGATTATGACAATTCATAGCACTTGGAATAATAGAGGTATTATTATCCACTAGTTCTGTGAAATGGTAAGGTTATTATAACATATGGCAAGAAACCTTAGCTAAATTTAGAGGGAAATCTATGTCTACTCCCTAGCCATTTGTAATCCTAGAGAGAATCATCAACGGATAGGAGAACGAGGTTGCAAGTGAGGTCGATTCTATCCTCACATCCTCCAATTCTGGTTTCAGATCAACAATTAGGTCAAGTTCCCCTGCTTTAAGCAGCGTACCTTTGTTTTGTAGATCCAAGACCTGTATTAAAACCAACAACAAAGCTAGCAGCCCATCTTAAAACCCGTTCAATGAGTCAATCTTCAACTTCCAGCTATACATTAAAAACCTTCAAACATTAGAAACCTTTCTATTTCAAATGTTATTGCATAGAAAGGTTAAAAAACCGAATACACTCTCTACGTGACTTTGCACTTTTGAGTACAAATGCTAATATATATTTGGTTGGTGCGTTGTGTGGAAGGTGAGACAATTAGATAAAATAAAACGAAATATTTTTGAAAATTTATATTTGTTTTTATGCAGAACACTTGTTATGCAATAAAGTGGTGAAACACATGACTGTACGAAAAAAACGAAAGATTCTAGAACTCAATAACGAGTCGTTGACTTGTTGCTTTATATGAGATCAATGAAAATAAAATGCGTTGTTGCCACACACTTTTGCTTGAATAGTGAATTACGGTGAATTTGTTTTTAAGAAATTTGATTGTGGGCACTCGGAGTTTAAATCATTTTCTGCTGAGGAAATAGATTTAACATTAGACCGCTGGGATTTTAAAAAATTTCCACGAAATTTTCTCGAAATCATATTTGAAGAATTCCCGGAGAAATGGTAGCCTGCGAAAAGAAAATAGAGACGACAGACTCGCGGAAACTGAGACCTAAAGAATAAAAAACCAATGACAATGGCGGCTACCTGAAACTTTGGTACCTGAAACATTTGTTGGTCGTATTTGAAAATTTACAAACAACAAACTTAAGTAACCTACAGGAAAATCTCCTTTTAGCAATATATGTAACACCAAACTTGACTAACCGACATGAAAATCTGCCGTTGTGTTGACTTTAACAAAACTTAAAAGATAGGAATCAATAATCATCACTGGTAGCAGCTGAACAGTCTTCTTCCATTGAATTCCATCATTTTTCTATTCTTCAATTCAACATTAAGACAGTGGACAGCCCATGCATGGATATAAATCAACGTCCACGTAACCAAGACCTACTGCCTCTTCCTCCTTTACGTTGATTGATAGATTGGGATAGCAGTTGGTTCATTCATCAAAATCATGGCCATCACTATTTTGCCCCGTCTCTCTCTTATCCCTCGTTTGCTACTTTGTTCTATGGTTGAATTCAACATTAACGTGGTAGACTTCCCACGCATTGATATCACGTAACCAAGATCAACTATCTCTTCTTCCTTTACGTTGATTGACAGATCAGGATAGCAATTTGTTTATTCATCAAAATCATGGCCATCACTATTTCCCGTCTCTCTCTTATCCCTTTCACTCCTTTCGTTCGCTGCAGGCATTCTTAATATCATTTTCATGACTATCCTATCGTCAGCCTGCTCATGATTCTTTCAATAACGTGATTCCACGTTCTTATGTCAACTCATGTCCATAGTGCAACAGTAAACGGATTGGAGGGAAATCAAATTGAAGGAAGCCAAATACAATTGCAGATTGCAAAATATTTTGAAAATGCGACAGAAGAAGTCAAATAAGGAAGCTCGAATGAGGTCCTCACTCGAGCTTCATTTTATGATTGTTTGTTTTGTGAGCATTATTTTCCTCAGATATATTGGTATAATTATTTTCGTTATGCATAATTTATATTTATGTTTATAAGTGTGGTAGCTTTTAGAATTTTTATTTTTAAAAATACAATTATATGGATTGTCTATACAATTTAATGGAGAAAATAAAGGTTTTTTAAAATCTATGTTGAGCGTTTGTGACCTCCACTTTGTTTCGGTGTTACAAATTTTGTTACATAAATTAAATGACACATAAGTGTTTGATGACTATTAATATTGAGAATTATTTAATTTATATGGCTATATTAGTGATATAATTGTTATTGATAAGAATTAGCCATAAATGAGTAATAAAAAAACTTATTTGTGTAATTTTAACAATAAGACATATATGCAACTCATTGTGAGTAAGAAGAGATCAAATCCTAACAAAAAAAAAGATATGTTATAAGATTTAAAGTCGTTGACCAGATTAAGAGTGAACTTAGAAAGCGTGCCCAAAAGTTGTATCATATCCAAATATTCTTCCTATTTCAGCTCGTGACTCAATGGTCCTGTGATACCATACATATTAATCTCTTTTCTAATCTCTTTTCTAGTTAATATTTTATTTAGTTAAAATAACAGGTTTCTGAAACTTGGTTTCCAAGACAAGATTATCTTGTAAATACTAATACTTAATGATGTTTTATGGATGAATATTGTTAGACTGGAGGTCTGGAGTGGAAGTTTTACTAGGAAGGAGAGACTCAATGATACCCAACTCAAGTATTCAGGATCTCATTTTAAGTTTAAATTCTAGGATCTAGGTGAGTAAGACTTGGTCTCCCTTTCAAGTATACATATTGCATTTAATTTATATTTCATTCTTTTTTTTGTAGCATTCAGTATTAAGTGGATATAATGAAGTACTGAAATACAAATGCAAGTGCTAATGATGTAGGAATTCACACCATTGAATAGGATCACAAAACACTGAGAGAAGTGGTGGTATCTAAAGACATTGTTGTTGGAGTCTCACTTGTCTCCTAGACCAATTTACCTGGAACATTTTTTTCCCTTAAATAGTTTCTATTCCACATGAATACCATGGGAAAAACCATTAGTTCTCACAAATCTAGAGCCTAAAAACTGTTGGTAACTTGATCGAGTCAAGTTTACATGAACCACCCTAAAAATCCCCTCCTTAAACTTGATTCAGGGAGATTAACTTGGGCCTAATCATTCATCAACCATATCACATGAGATCTCACATTCCCCTCTTCGAGATATGACATTAGTACACCTCCAGGCCCCCATATCTATCTAAGTGGTCCGTTCCACAACTTGATAACTCCATGCGCCACAATACTACATGTATGCTTGATCAAAGTATTAAGGCCTTACAAAAAAAAATTCTCATGCAAAACATGTATGCTTGAATAATAGGTCTTACAAATTCCTCGGGGAATAGACCTTCCTATGGCAAGATTTCACAACTTGGACCAGAAACCCTTGGGGTGTTCACACATCATTGGTGTTATCACTCCACTGCAGCTCTCATCACACAATAACTCCTTCACTATCCTAAAACCATTGAATCCATCTCCATTTTATCATCCATGCAACCACACTCTTGTTACATATCTAACTTTGTTGATCCATAACTTGACAAAACCTTCAAACATTATTTGCACATAGCAAATCCACACAAATTTTCATGACTACAACTCATGTCCATTTAGTGGGCATCATTCTCCTCTATCACAACTGCCATAACCTTCAATTCGTCTTCTTGGCTATCTTTTCTTTCCCAAACCTAGCGCAACTGGTTCACTATCCACTGGCTTTTCTCTACACCTATTTCGATAACCAACCCATCTAACTTCAACACTTGAAAACAAATATGCATTTCACTCTAAAAGACAACAACTTGTACAAGCACAGTCGTTTGGAATTCATTGTTCGCTGCACATGCACACTCTCTTCATCTTCTTGATAGCTTCTCCATGGCCTCAAAAACATGGCTTATGGTGTCCTCTTTACTGTCCAAATCTCAAATACTTCTGTCACCATATATTCCATACAACACATATGCAACTGCCTCACTTATTGTGATGAGGAAACCCAATAACTTATTAGCCCCATTAAGAAGAGCTTGATCTTCACGAACATTGTTATCCACCTCAATTATCTTTGATCTTTCAAAAAGTTGCATTATTAGGTTTGAAGTAATGATTGGGGTAATACCAATCATTGTTGTATCCACCACTCACAAAAAAGTTCCACCAAAATTATTAATGAAAATATGTTTCAGCTGCTCCAAAACCAAAATGATGATTTATTCTTTCCACAAGAATTTCACTAGTACTTGGACAAAATGTTGGCCATATAGCCCTCTGTTTCACTTGTAAATTCATCCTCAATGTCCGTAAGGTAGGTCAAATGGATATTCCTACCCAACACACTATCTTCTTGGTGGCTTAAAAATAATTTGAGTAGCCTCAGATATATCCTCTCGTTTTTCTCATATATTTTCATCTTGAGGGACTTGGATATAATCTCACTGCACTTAGCACAATTCTATTATGCTCTTCACTTGTGACTCTTCCTTGAACAAGATCTACCATGGAACATAACAATTCCCTTTAATCTTTTTTTGTTTTCTCCACCATGACACATATTGGTTGATACTTTGCATCTTAGTCATTGAAATTTTCACACACTTGCCATGATGCCACTTTTCACAGCTACCACACCGAATCCAAAATTCATCATTAATTATGCTCTCTTCAATGCTGCAAAAACCATCACATTGCATCTAGTTCGATTCTTGAGGTTTGTCCTCACATGTTTGCAATTCTCCTTTGTCTTGGCTCTGATTGGTTGAACCATATCTCATGTAACATTGTTTACCTATTATGCTATCTCTACTTAGAAAATCTCAACTGTTCCCATGTCCAATTCTTAGACCTCTATTTATTGTGCTCCACAACCTTCTCTCTTTGTTGATAAAACTCTTGCATTTGATCCAAACATCCATTATTTGATGTGGGAGGTTCCAAAAGTTAAAACGCCTACTCAATTACACAATTGATGTCTGAATTCAAAACCATTCGATATAACAACACACTTTAATAGATCCTTGCATCTTCTTGGAAATCTTCGGAGCCATAAGTGATGAACCAAAGGCCTGCCACATGTTTTATTTTATTTTATTTTAAATAAGTCGTTCAAAACTAACAACCAATTTTTTAGGGGTCATCGAAAAAATTACACAGACAACAATTTCGCCCTTTCAAACTACCGGAAGCCATCACCATGAAGTGCCATTTTGTTGCATTTTTAACTACTGCCAAATTTAGAAGGCCAACCAGATTTAGTTGGCCTCCAAATTTAGTTGCCGCAATACTAAATTTAGCGAATGGTCTTAGTTCACCAAAACATTTATTGGCCATAACTTTTTCATATGAACTTGTATTAAGGTGTCATTTGCGTCATTAGAAATTTTGTGACGAGCTCTTTGATATGATCCTAGTTTCAATGAAATCCAATAGCTTTTATTTTTGAGCCTTTCCTGAGCCCTCTTTAATTTTGATCCTTTCTGGAGCCACCTGGATCATTCCTGCCCACTAAGGAGCTTTTGGTCCTCCAAAAGAATGAACACAATCTGCAATAGGTTGTGTTAGAGTTCTGTAATTTGCTAGATATTGTGAGAACTAATCACATAGGCCAACATCAAACCAACTTTTGAAACTGGGATCTGGCCATGCCAGTTTTAGAGAGGGCTCTCTCTATAAGATTTATCTTTATTTGGATAAGTTTTTAGGCTAGTTATGATAGTACTTGGGTTTTTAGTTTGTTTTGGATTTTGGAGGATTTATTATATTCAATTTATTAATATCTATTGGGAAATGGAGTCAAAATATAACTGGATGGTTGCATCAAATTTTCATGGAGTAAACACAGGGTATGCTAGGAATATTTACTGGATTTATCCTCCAAATTTTATGTTTGAAAGGATTTTGTTCTTCTTCAATTGGAATTTTGTGTTGAATGATGCTGGAATCATAAAATTTTAGGTCCTTATAACTCCAAGCAAACACATCAATGTATTCTTTGAATAGGGATATATATCTCTGTTTGGTAATAAGAGGTAATGTTTTTGACAGTTTGATCATTTTCGAGGTTTTTTTAGTAATTATGTTGCATTCCTCAACTTCTGCTCATGTGAGCTCAATTTTAGGCTTCTTTTCTACATTATTGAAGTAAAAAAGGTTTTCTAATGGAGCTAATCCCCAGGGAAAAACATTATCCTTTAGTTGAAACATTTCAAAATCTTCTTTTCCATGATCTATTTCATGAATTTCCAATTTAGGCACCCTTTCATCTAAATGATTATTGACATCTGTTCTATCACACTGGTTTACCAAAGGATTATATACATATATTGATTTTCTACATGATCTTCTGGTTCTATTTGATTTTTTTCCTGATTATCCAAATCTAACTTTGTTTCCTCAAACTCATCTTTTGACAGTAAGAAATTTTCAATCTATTTGTCATTTCAAAAAACCTGCCAGTATCACATGTTATCTGGTACTGCAGGGCAATTTTTTATTTCAATTGTGTGTGGTTTGTTTGGGTGGGCAATTTTACAAGTGCTTGTAGAGACAACAAGACTATCAAATATGACATTTTGAGTTCTTGGAATTACTGCTAGATCATATTCCACAAATGTATCTAAGAAATGGTGCACTGCGTTTCTGTAGGCTCTTAATCTAGAGTGTTTAGCAGCATATTCTCCTTTTACTTGTTTGGTGATTAATTCTGAATCTCCCTAAACAACAATCCTTTTGGCACAAAATTTCTTCAGTAATTGTAGACCTAACATCAGAGCTTCATATTCAACAATATTATTGGTGCATTGAAAATTAAGTTTATAGGAATTCCCTTCACAATGATTATTAGACGGATTAGATAACCAGATTCCTGGTCCAGAGCCTTCTTTACTACAGGATCCATCAAAGCTCATATTCCATAATAGTTATGGAGGAGGATGTAATTGGTCAAGTTGAACTTGGATTTCATCAATGCTATTTCCAAATTGTGCTTCAATTTCTGTATCATTGAATAATATGAATGAATCCAAATAAGTGTGAACATAATATAGAGGGTAATTATGAGGTTTTTCGTGACTTCTTACCATATATTTCATGAGAGTTTCCCTATACAACCTTCTTTGCAGACCAAAAACTGGTATTGTAGCATAGGTCATATCTAGTTGAAGGGTTCCTTGTAACTTTTCTCACCAAGAATGTGATAAAAGAATGCCATATTTATGAGGAATGTCTGCTATGACAATATCCATATCTAGGCTTTTGGCTCGGATTTGATACAAAGTTACACACGGGTCTTTGATGAGACCTAAACACTTCACTTTACTTGAACCAAATGACTATAGATCTTTGTAAGGCCTAGTGATGTCAAGACCTAAATTTTCCATTACATCTTTGGGCATTAAGTTGTGTGAAGCACCTGAATCCAACATAGCATTATCTAGGATTTTATCATGTATGTTTAAGCTGACATAGAAAGGGGGGACTGCTCCTTCTTGTAACTTACAATCTACTTCTGGACCAAACAAAAATTCAGGTTGATCATCATTAAGGTTGAGAGTGTCAGTAGTTTTCCCTATCTTCAGTACTTCCATTACTTGAGTTCTGTATGTTTTTTTTTTCATTAGCTCTGTGAAAGGGATGGGAATTTTGACTTTAGCTAAATCGTTTTCAAGATTAAATGATGATTGAATAATGTCAGGTACATCGACAGTTTCTTTAGATTTAAGTAGGGTTTGTTGACTGATGGTTAGAACATCAATTTGAGTTGGTTTAGAAACAAAATTAACTGTCTTTTTACTAGAAACGTCTGAAGGTTTCTTTCCAGGAGATTCACCAGATTTCTTAGAAGACTTCACTACTTTTTTCTTAGGGTCCAAATTAGAGGTAATTTTGGGAGGCTGATCAATGTTTTTCTTAGCAGTATTGTCAAAAGTTTTTCTACTGCTAATATTAATTGTTTGTGAACCTCCATAATAGAATTTTCAAATCCCTCTTTATTTCTTCAGATTATTCTGACTCAAGCTCTGTTTGGGCTAATAAAAATAGTTGTTGGTCTTCTTCTGTGAGAAAAATAGTATCATTATTTTGTAAACCAAACAAATTTATTTGGTTTTCTTCTTCCTCTTGAGGGATACCTTCATTTTCATCAACATAATTTTCCTAAAAAGAGGGTCTAATTTGTTGGTCAAGTCCCATTTGTTTAATTTGTGGTTGATTTCTCCTATTGTTTTGATTGCGATTTTGGGGAGGATTTTGATTTTCCTTAGGGATGTTTCTGTCAATAACCATTCATTTGATTTCCCTCACTAAAGAATATATCTTGGCATCAGTTCTAGAGGTTTATGCTTCTTCTTTTATGGTAACTCTCTTCTCAGCTCTCCTTCTAGCTCATTTGGCCAACAAATTGGCCTCTACACTAACTGCTATGGTCTGCATTTCCTCTAAGGTGTCGGGATTTCTCTCTCTTAATTGATAAGCGTTTTATGTTTCGAAACCATTTGGAAACTTAATAAACACTAGTCCTTCAGGTGGTTTTATGAGAGCAGGAATAACATTATATATAGAGTTGAATCTAGCACAATAATCTTGCACATTCTCTCTAGTTTCTCTTTTTATATTTTCATATTCTGAGAGAATTTGGAGGGGGTTATTTTTTACTTGAAAACTATCTAGAAACTGATGCTATAGGACTGCTATATCATTGATGGAAGCAGTTGGTAAATCTCTAAACCATTTCCTAACCTCACCTCCAAGGGTTTGAACGAATAACCTCATCATAACATCATCAACATCAATCTAATAGTGATCAAATAAATCATTCATTATGTCTACATGTTGCTGAGCAGTAATGTGTTGGGTGTTATCGAATTGGGGTATTTGGATTGATAATTTTGGGGCATAGCCCCTAGATTTTGAGGAAGAACCAAGGGAGCATAATGTGCAGCCATGATTGGACTTAGAGGGTTGACAAGTGGTGGATTAATAGGTGGTGGAGGAGGTGGTAAAGGATGAAATATATGTGGAGGAGATGATGGATGAAGTGATGGAGATGAAGGCCTTTGAGTGTTTATGAGAGGATAAGTAGTACAATTTTTAGAAGAGGTTTGACTTACACAGGTTTGTCGATTTGTTTGGGATGTAATGGATGAAGCAACAATATTTAATGTACACAACTTTACTGATTGTTGGAGATAGGCATATGTAACTACTGAAGTGAAGTCTAATACAAAATCTTTGAGGATCTTAAAATCTTGGACAATTTCTTGATCATATTTTGTTAAAGAAGGCAGACTTTTAGGTGAATTTGGATGCAGAATCGATTGGTCAATGACTAATATATCTACCCAATTTAGGGATTTGCTTCTAAATTGGCTTTGCTCAAAATTTAAATCAAAGTTGATATCTTGTAAGGTTTCAAACTTATTAGGGAGGGATTGTTCTCAAGGGATAGGATTATTGCTTCCCTAGATTTCTGATAAACTGATTTGTTTGATTGATATCTGTGAAGTATCTTTAACTCTTTCTCCAATCCTTTGAGGATCATCCAATATTTTAGGAGCTTTGGGATCAGGATGGGATCTTGTATAAGGTCTCTTAGAAGCCAGTTTTGAAAATCAAAATGCACACTATAAAATTTAACTCACACCAATCTTTTGAATTTGAAATTGCACACTATATTTACATAAAATAAAAAATATAACAATATTTATGAAATATTAATAGAGTGATTATTTAACGAGAGATTGAATTTGAAAGAAATTATGATTGATTTCAATTCATCCCCAGTGGAGTCGCCACTATGTTAGTGTTTTGTAATTTGCTAGATATTATGAGAACTAATCACATAGGCCAACATCAAACCAACTTTGGAAACTGGGATCTAGCCATGCCAATTTTAGAGAGGGCTCTCTCTATAAGATTTATCTTTATTTGGATAAGTTTTTAGGCTAGTTATGATAGTGCTTGGGTTTTGAGTTTGTTTTGGATTTTGGAAGATTGATTGTATTCAATTTATTAATATCTATTTGGCAATGGAGTCAAAATATAACTGGATGGTTGCATCAACTTTTCATAGAGTAAACATAGGGAAAGCTAGGAATATTTACTGGATATTTTCAAATTTATAAATGGATTATGATATAAATATGAATAAATTCAGTAGAATTAAAGAGAAATTAAGAATTATTTAGTTTGGCTTTCAGTGGAAAACATTATTATTGTAAACGCAGCCAGAATAAGGTACTTAAAAGTAAATCCTATTCATCATGCTTTCTGCTTTACAATTACAATTCAAATGATTACAATGAAATATGACAATGAAACATAAAAATAGTAGAAACACATCACCAGTATTTAAGCCACAAGAATATTGTGAATGGTCTGATTATTATTGATGCTCCAGTGCTTTGAAAAAGCTTATAGTACTCCAAAAGACTGTAATGATTGTAATCTCAATCAATCGACATTTGATACTTCCAAAATTGAATTATTTATACAAAAAATTACAATAATACAGTCTCTAAAAGACTTGAACTTAAAACTCTAACTATTAAAAAATTATAGCTTCGGTGGAATGTGTTGTGTAAAGTAGGAGTTGATGTAGTGGGACACTTAGAACATGGACCACAATTTACTGATGTGCTGGTAGACTGAATGTTGTGCTGGCAGATGAAATCTTGTATGAATGGAGTGTTGAAAGCCCTTTTCTACTCAACTTGACCTGTGCTGAATCATTCTTGCCATGATAAACCATTTTTCTGAACAAGACAGCGTAAAAAATCATTTACCCAAACTTGAAATCTTATAGACTTCACCTTGGAGCCGCATCGCATCTGTGTAGTTCACAATATTTTCAGTTTAAGTTTTTAATAATGTAATTAGACAAGCGATGCGAAGTGGGAGGTGACGTGGAGGATAGGTGGGACCGGACCATAGCCCGCAGATGGAAACTTTTAAGTTTTCGTTATAGGCGCGGAGGAGGTAAACACTAAAAAACGAGAAGTGCGAAGTGAGGGGTGGAGGTAAGTGACATGGTAGCGGAAAGTGGTATGGACTACATCACAAATCGCAGATCTTAGCATCTTTTTATAAGCAGTAGGGGTTAAAATCTAAAACTTGTGAAGTGCGTGGAGAGGGACCCATCTACATTGCAATCGTAAGTTAGAAATCTTCTGCGGTAAGGAAAGGTTTCATGATGTTTCATATGATATGTGACGTGTATTGCAAACGGCTGTGAAGTGGGGGCGAAGCTACTGTGGTGGGGCCAACTGCCGCATTGCAAGTTAAAACAAATACATTGCGGGCGCTTCCAAATGGTAAGTTGAAAAATCTGCGATGTGATATATCGCAAATCGATGATCGCAGGTTTTAAGTTTTAGTTGCAATGTGAAATTTTATCTTCTACGAAATGAGATGGATCGTGGGGAAAGGGTGAGGTGGAGGAATGGCCCACTTTAACCACAATCGAGGAATAAGAAGTGGGAGTAAACAATGATATAGTGGTGAAAACTATAAAGTCGAAATATAAAGCATAAAAAAGGGTAAGTTTTAATGATTTTCAAAGGAAAATGAAATGAAAAGGAAGTGAAGTGGGTGAATGGGTCACAATTTGTAACATATCACCTTTCGAAAGGTTTGTAGGAGATGACAATCAAAGGTTTCTTGGGATTTGGTCTATGGGAAAAGAAATTTTTTAATGTGCGGGATTGTAATGAAAAGTATGGAAATATATGGAAATATGTGAGCGGGGAAGGAAATGTAAATAAAGGGAAATGAATGGAAAGAAAGTATGGCGGGGATATATGCTATGGTTTAAAACTTTAGGATATAAGCTAATAATGAGGATTTAAACCATACAAATAAATTTTTCTATAGGCGCATTTATACTAGCAGCCAATCAAAACCTTTAAAATAGAATGAAGCTTTTCTTTTTCTTTCTTGCATCCCTAACATCTTCTTTTGCCTCCTTTGTTTATAGCATCTAACACCTAATATTTTATTGACACGAATGCCTACAAAAATAATAATCTTCCTAACATTTTAACTTTTTTATTCTTTTGCATCCATATCCTACCTTAACATTTTGAAAAGTTTAACTACTTATGCTAACTTATCAAAACAAATGATGTTACAACATCTCCCTTGGTTCAGATTAAACTATTGAACCAATTTTTATTTTTTATGTAACTACAATTTGTTAATATTAAACAGTTTCACAAATTATTTTTCACTACCTATTAACAAGAAATTTAAACCTAATTCAATCATTCTTAAATTATATGATTGAATTTTATTGAACTTTTGTGGCATTCTGTTGAGGAGGTAAATCCCCTCTGCGGACAGAGGCGATCCCTACTAGCCCAGCAGGGGTCTAGCAACAAACAAACAATGCTATGACGCAAGCTCCTAGTTACGAATGAAAGACTTGGGATAAGAGCCTACCCGGATTCCAACGCTAGATCTGAAGAAGAAGATGTCCCCATCCTTCAGCCTTGGCAGATCACAATCCTTCCACGATCTCCGTGGATGAACACCTGCACGCAGAAGAAACGAACAGATACATGCATAGGAACCAGCATACGTAACTAAACATCGGTCAGAAAAGATATTACTCGCATTAACATGATAGAAAAAGGAGCGGAACCATAATCATAGTCATCTATTAAAGTGATAAACGAATAGAAGTTACAACCAAGTTCTGACGTCGCAGCTTCCTTCGAACGGGTCTCCGGTTGTCCACGTCTCGCAAAGCTCGCCAAGGAAAGAGAAACCTCTCCAGAGTCTCGTAACAATGGTCTCCTCGCTTGAATGGGCCTTAAGGGAAAGAAGGGATTCTTTACAGCACAAAGGCACTTGGGAATAGGGAGATGCAAAGCTTCAGCACTTCAAGACTATCACCCTTTCAGCCCCTTCATTAATGGATGAAGGCTATATTTATAGAGGAGAGGAGGAGGTTGGGATCCCTACAATAGTGGAAGGGAGGCCTTATCCTTTGGGAGGTTCCCCATATGGTGGAAACAAGAGGCCAAAGGAGGAAGGCCGTGGTTATTCAGGCGAAACCACTCCCGATGACTCATCCACGAAGTTGTTGTAATCGAAACTTCGCCTCCTTTTTTAAAAAACTTTCCATAAACAGAGTGGCGCGGGTGCAACACTGGGACAGAGCGCCAAGTGGCGCGGGCTCAGTGTTAATTTTCCCCCATTGGCGCGAGTACATAACGGACTACCAGCGCCAATGCAAAAACATGTGTTTTTAGGGGTCTGTTCAAGAAATGATAAACAGGAGAAATGTTGTCCTCATGGAAAGGGATGCAATGAAGGTATTTTCAAGGCTTGACATTGCTCACAGGTCACATAATGGGTCCTCCATTGTGCGGGATGGGGAATGGTAGGGACGGTGACAAATTACTGTGTAACACATTCTAAACAAGATGCACATAATTTGTTTTCAGAAATAAGCTAAACTAGGAGTAGTGGCATTTGGGGGTGCAACAGATTCAAAATCTTATTGTTTTTCTTCTTTTTTATGGGGTTCACATCTTATATTTTTTATTTATAACATATACCCTCTGATTTTTTATGTTATCTCCTTTTTTTCATTTATTTTGAATTTTTTTTTGCAGATTGGAAATCATTTTACAAAATAAATTTTACAGATAGAAAAAACTCAGTCACCTTGAGATCCTATGAAAATAGGACCCTAACAGGTTGTACTACCTCCCTTGCATAACAAGTTCCCTAACAAGCCACACTTCTTTCCCTTTCTCCTTTACCTTTGTTATTTGGAGCCATAAGTGATGAATCAACACCTGTACATTCTTATATAAGACCAAACATGACCCAAGAAAGACCCCATAATTTCCAATATTTTATAATACTCTTTGGTAAAGCTTACATCAAGATCACAATGAAAACCAATACCCCAAATATCAGAAAAGGTCCAAGAATATCGTCAAGTTGCTTTTATAAGTGATGGAAAACATTTCATTAATTTTAAAATAATTCCCAACATGTAATTTACAAATTTTGGCCATGCTAAACTACTTAATATGCAACCCATCTCTTACCCAACCAGGTTGATGGGCTCTCTTCTTGTATTTGGTTTTCTCATTGATTTGCTTGACTGAAAAGTTTCCTTTTAGGTTCTTTCTAGTCCTTCAATCGTTCCCCTTGGATGGAGCTCCCAACTGTTGAATTTCCACGATATTGGGTCTATGTTGGAATCTTAGAGTCACTGATGCTACCAAACCAATAATCTCAACAAGAACTACTTTGCACAGTGGAAAACATAAATCCGTAAATCACACATGCACAAGAGTAGAAAATTTTAAACAAATATTGTACAATAATGTACAACCCAATATTCGTTATATTAAACCAATCTCAATAATACAATAGTCTATGGAATAAAAGATACAATGACAATCACATTGCACAAACTCTATGTCATATCTTGTCCTGTTGGTCCTTCGATCCCATACTTCTCTCTAGCTGCCACTTAATCCTTTAAAGGAAAACACATAGAGAATCTAGTAGGGTTGCCACCTAACACTACTGCAAGTCAATTTTGCTACATGTACATGGGCTGATCCAATTTGCTCTATAGGATGGCCAATAACTGAGCTCCAATCTTCCTACTAGTAGCCTCTTTCGTCCATTAAAGAGCTACTCATAGGGCACCAAACTTCACCCAACCTTCAACTCCTCTTTGTCACTTCAAGATAACTTGTCTAGGGATATTTTGGGTAGCCAACACACTACCTTCCACCAGATTAAGGCACCCAATTATTCATTATAGAGCATGCTCCTATGAAGGTTCTCGATCACCAAATCAAGACTTCAAATTGGCTTCCACAGGCTGCATATAAAAGACGATCCAAACTGGTCAACCTTTGACCCAACATAAGAAAACTCTTTGGCTCCAAGTCTGATCTGCTACTATTTTTACTTTCTGTGGTTGGTTATGGCACCAAGTATACTGCAACAACACTAAAAAATCCACACACAGTCACTCAAACATCTGTGACTTCCCTTCATTTGTTGTGACCTTCTTTTGGAGAGGTCTTATCCTCTTATGCTATTGTTCTAGGAATGAAAAACCCTAAAATTACCCTACACTTCCCTCAAATATTTTGGTAGGGCCTGCAACCTACCCAAAACAACCTCCTTAAGGTTTCAACTACCTCTTCCAAGAGTTTTCCACCCACAAACACCCCTCACACTAACCTAAAACACATTTTTTCTGCCTCGGCCAGCTATAAAGTTTCCTCGACCCTCCTAATAGTAACTCAGCCTCCAAAACATGACCCTGAACCAGCCTTTAATCTCCATTTTTTTCTATCATTTATGCCTACGGCAAAAAACATAATATATCTCTCCTCTATGTTGTCTTTGTGTTGCACAAATGGATGCCTAAATGACTTGTCCTCGCCTTTTATTTATACACCTATAAAAGCGCTCCACTAACATCTATCATGGGCTTGAAATTTTGTCAAATGTCTTCTTAACCCTAATCAACTTGTGCAAAACCCAATCATAAAATTCAAAAATTCATATCTCCATTTCTACAACCCAAAATCAGATGATTCTCATTGCATTGAATTTATCTCACCAAGGGATATCATCCTCATCCGTCAAATGTATAAATGTTCACATGGTTTTGGCCCAAATCACAATGGGTGAAAAACCCCTACCTTGGGTTCCAAGCCCAGAAGTGACTCTTGTGGCGCTTTGTCCTCCAATGCTCGAACCCTAGGGCTTGGAGTACCTCCCAAGATAGTAAAAAATAAACACTCCCTCTTAGCGAGGGAGGTACTTCCAAGGCTAAGAAATAAATCATCATCATCAGTGCTCGCAACAGTCACCCAAGTCTTGGCACTCACTATTGCAGCAATCCCTGAAGCATGAACTACACCTCCCTTGGAAGTGTCACTATCACTTAAATCATCCTGATTCTTCTTCTTTTCGTGTATCTCTTCCAATCTCTCCATGATTCCTTTATGGTAGTTGTAGGAGCACCCCTGATCCCCAATGACCACACACTCTTCTTGGGCTACAAATTATCCCTCTGAACCTGCAATCTCCTGCTAGAAATCAAGTCCCTCTAAGCCTCTAGAATCTATACCTTCTTTTTTGGAACTTGTACCTGCCCCTTTAAAGCCTACACCTACATCTGCTTCTCTAGAACTTGCACCTACTCCACATGCTTCTTCTTCTTTCCATGATTCTCAAGCTTTCCCATCAACCTGTAGAGACAATGCTATCTAACTCTAAGTACAATCCCATCGAAGCTAGAGCCTCTAGGTATGAATTTTTCCTTCCCATCCTGGAACAAGACCTTAAACCCATTCTTCTCGATCTTTGAGACAAAATCACGCTATATATGAGTCCTGGTAAAAATAGTACATCATGGACCCACATCTCTCGTCCTGTCTCCATATTGAATGGAGCAACACCTTATCCTCAGATCTCCAACTAAATCTTGTCGCCCAACATCATGTGAACCTTTGAGTCCCATTTAGCTAGAGTATCAAAACCCTCCTACGAACCTGAAATATGTTTCATCACATCATTGTACACATACCATCCATCCTCATTGATAGTACCTTATGAGAAATGAGAGATCATAAAAAATCCCTCCTCTTCCAATCTCTTGGTGAGATCATCTATCTCAGAAAAGGTGGAAAAACTGATGATTTGCTTCCCTTTCCTCTTATCGTCATCTACCTTCTTCTTCATCTGACATCTCGATGAAAAATGACCCATCTCGCCATAGTTGAAAAACTTTACTTTACTCAAGTCCTTATTATGCTTACCATACATTCATGCTGCAAGTGACACATTCTCATTTTCCCCCTTCATTGGATGAAGATCCTCATCTTGCAACTCTTCCTAAATGAAGTCATCCCACAACCATTTCTATTCTGGAAATTTCTCTCGGGAAACAATCCCTTTGACAAATGGCTTCCATTCCTCGGTAAAACATTTCAAGGCAATCCTTACCATATCAATATCTTAAATAGTCACACAGATGACACCAATCTCATCTATGACCTGAGACAATCTTGTCAGATACAAAGTCACTCCTTCACCATTTATCATCTTCATGGACTTCAACTTATCCTCCATTACCAGTACCTGGTCCTCATTCTTATTTTGAAAAAAATTCTAAAGAGCCATCCACATCTCATGTGTAGTGTTCTTGTTGTAAAAATGAGGTATTAAAGGATTCTTCACACCCTCTAGGATGAGAAATATCACCCTCATATTAAAATATTCATATACTTCCAACTCCTTTGGGTTAGTTAGCTTCTTGAGGGCTTTCTCGATGAACTCCCAAATCATGTTGACCTGCAATACCGACTTGATCCTTTCCTTCCATGGAATATAGTTGGAAAGACCTTCCAACATGTCCTCATAACAGAGACCTGCCTGCAACTTTGACATTATCACCTACAATGTGACCAACTCCCTCTTAAGTTTTACTTCACTAAGCACAAATCTGATTCACTGATTTCCAAAGTAGCTCAGACACGCTCCAATACCATGTTGAATCTACACGATCTTGGGTCTAGGTTAGAATCTTAGAATCATTGATGCTACCAAGCCAAGATTCTCAATAATAACTACTTTACACAATGGAATGTATAAAGAAAAATCACACATGCACAAGTGTAGAAAATTTTAAGCAAATATTGTACAATAATGTACAACTGAATATTCGTTATATTAAACCAATATGAATAATGCAACATTCTATGGAATATAGATATAATGAAAATCACGCTGCGAAAAATCTGTGTCATATCTTGTCCTGTTGGTCATTTGATTATGTGATGCTCACTAGCTGCCCCTTAGTCCTTCAAAGGACAACACATAAAGACTCCAAGAGGGTCACCACCTTGTAGATATTATACATCAACCATGTATATCATGGATTCAATTCGATCTAAAAATGTACTAAAGTTAAATACTGAATCACTTCTACAAATCAATTGTGAAATGAAAAACACATGAAGCAAAGAAGAATCAATCAAACCACAAAACAAATAATTTCCCAGGGAAATATTGCTACTCAAAACCCCACTATCATATATTTTATATTCCATAAGGAATCATGAAACAATTACAATAAAATTACTATGACAAGAATCTACTGTAATCTTCCTATCATCTCACACTGATCTAAACAAAATCGGGTCAATACTCAGCCAATTATCAGCTTGTCTTCAGGCTGCCTTGCTCACGCAATCCCTGATGAATGAAATCCCTATTATTTAGGAATTTCGTCCTTCTTCAACTGTGCTGAGTATCATGGGAATCCTGTGGTGTTTTAACTAGATCTAGGCAGCCTGCTAATATCACAATTGATATTCACACTTCCCTTCCACCTAGATCTCAACTAGGTCTCCACTGGAACTGGCATGCATGTAGCTGATAATAGTAAATCCTCAAATGCATGTGAGATCACTGAATTTGATTAAAATAATATTTAATTCACTTGACCTCTCACTAGTGTATCAAACAATTACAACTAGCACAACTTCCTTTAACTCACTTAACTGAGTTAATTTGATTACAACCTACATTAACTAATGCACCACTGTACTTCGAACTCTGTTACAACTAGAATTACTCTGCATGCCTTGCCAACTACCCTCAACTCGAAATTCATGAGTTAACTAAGTTTATCACACTAAGTTAACTATTACAGGCTATTTTGAGATTATATTACATTTTATTGTCCAATTTCATTAAGGGATAATTAAAATATTAATGCACCAAATTTAGCCCACACCAATGTAGGTGCTGCTAAGACCTGTGGTCCCACATTAGTGCAGGTGCTGCTTGGACCTCCTGGTCCCACACTTAGTATAGGTGTTTCTTGTTGTTTTAGGATGTCAATTTCACTGTTTCTTATTGAAAACTTCAACACTCCCTCTCAACAAGAAAGGAATGTCCTTTCATGCGACATGCACCTCTTGCATGCGACATGCAACCCTTTCATGTAACACTTCCGAAACTCAATAGCCTCCAAACAACTGAATTAGTATAATGCATCTGTAATTATATTCTTGTGACTGCTGCTAGCTACTCCACATGTCTATTGGATTCTCTACGCTCTTAACATCTACATCCATGCACTCTGCACTGTTGCCAACTCTAATATGCGCTACAATATCTGACACCTGTCGCTCTAATTTTTGTCTTCCTGACATTTGACTACATCCATCTAACTGATATTTCTATTGTTGTAATGTGGGCTCCTCATAGCCAGGTTCTATCCACGAGACACTCCATCTCTAGGAACCTGCCCAAATTTCTTCTTGGGATTAATCTTGCATGTTGCCCCACCTCACACCTGGAGGTATATTTTCATGCACTCCCTCTACCCATCTGGCTCAAAATTTCTCTGCTTGAGTGGTTTCTGCCACTCCGTGACCCTCTGCATGTGGCTGCTTCACATCTTGATGTTCATTCTTTGGAACCAAGCATTCCTCACCTGCATGAAAATCCAACTCCCTCTCAAGGGTCAATTTCATGGCTTTCTCACGCTTCCCAATGGTTGGAAATTCTTTATAAATCACATCTACATAAGGTCTATAGAGATTCTTCACATGAATCCCAATATTCTTGGCTTGTATTGTTGCTTTGTCTCGAAGGAAAATTTTTCCTTCACTGAAAACAACATCATAGCCTCTATCCTCCAACATTGCAACTGAAACTAAATTTTTCTTCAAGCTTGGTACATGCATTACATATTTTAATAAAAATGGTTTACCTGAATGTCTTTGGAAAGTAACTGTACCAATCCCGGTAGCGCTATACCTTTTTTCGTCACCCATTTCGATATGCATCTAAAGATCCTTCTCCTCCAAGCTACTAAAAATTTCTTTGTTTCCCGTCATGTGGAAAGATGCACCACTATCCAAGTACCACCCTGATCTCATTGCACTTGACACCATGCATGTGATCAGTGAGAAGCCTAGCTCAAACTGCAAGGCCAAAGCCTCACCAGCTGCAGATCCTGAAGGCTTCTTGTTCTTCTTATTTTGTGGACAATTAGTGGCATAATGTCCATGCTCGTGATAGTGAAAACACTTCACTATGGACATGTCACGCTCCTTTCCTTCTTCATCGGTCTCAAATTTGGAATGGAATTTCTTTCCTTTCCATTTCTTCACCTTGGCAGCCAAAGAAAAATCTTCTTCATCTTCACTCTTATATGAATATCCATCTCTGGTATTCTGTCTGAACTCCTCCTGCACCAAATCTGACCACAGTCGTTCCCAATCTGGTAGCTTCTCCCTTCCATTAACAGAGTCTTGATAACTATGCCAAATCTTGGGAAGTCCTAGGAGAGATAGAATCACCAAATCATCATCAGCGATAGTTATGCCAGTGCTCCCCAATTCATCTCGACATTGGACAAAATTTGTTAAATATTTTAGCATGGAGTCACCTTTCTCCATCTTGATCTTCCTGAGTTTATCTTTGAGTGCCAATTTCCTATGGTCACTACTGCTCTAAAATATATTCGTCAAAGCCTTTGAAATTGCATATGGAGTTGCTTTTCCATGGAGACTTGAGACAATGTGGTCTCGTACTCCCTCCAGTAAGATCCTCCTCGCCCTTGCCACTTTCTTTTGTGATGCATCAAGATTTGTAGCATCTGTCACATCGGGTTTAGGAACATCATTGTCAATGAAATCCTTCAAGACATTGTCTTCGAGTACTACCTCCATCCTGTATTTCCAAGACATATAGTTAGAGAGGCCCTCGAGTTCATACTCCAATCTCAAGCCATTGAAAGCCATTTCGATCCTAAATCAACTATAGCACCAAGAAAGTCTTTCTACAAATTCGAATTTTATTCAATCACAAAATTAGCTCCTCCTCCATTATTATGATTTCCTATGCTTTGATACCATGTAGAAATTGTACAATAAGCATGTATATCATGGATTCAATCCGATCTAACAATGTATTAAATTTAAATACTTAATCGCTTCTACAAATCAATTACAAAATTAAAATCACAATTTCCAATCACATGAAGCAAAGAAGAATCAATCAAACCAGAACACAAATAATTTCTTGGGGAAAGCTCGCTACTCAAAACTGCTCTATCATATATTGTATATTCCATAAGGAATCATGAAACAATTACAATGAAATTCTTATCACAAGAATCTCTTGCAATCTGCCTATCGTCTCACACTAATCTAGACAAAATCAGGCCAACACTCAACCAATTCTCAGCCTGTCTTCAGCTTGCCTTTCTCACGCAATCCTTGATGAATGCAATCCCTATTCTTTAGGAATTTCATCCTTCCTCAACTACGTTGAGTATCATTAAAATCATGTGGTGTTTTAACTGCATCTAGGCAGCCTCCTAATATCACAATTGATAGTCACACTTCCCTTTCACCTAGATCTCAACTGGGTCTCCAGTGGAACTGCCATGCATGCAACTAATAATAGTAAATCCTCAGTTTCATGTGAGATCACTGATTGTGAATTAAATAATATTTAATTCACTTGATATGTCACTACTGTATCAAATAGTTACAACTAGCACAACTAAATTTAACTCACATAACTGAGTTAAGCTGATTACAACCTGCATTAAATAATGCACCACTACACTTCGAAGTCTGTTACAACTGGAATTACTTTGCATGCCTCAACAACTACCCTCAACTTGAAGTTCATGATTTAAATAAGTTGATCACACTCAGTTAACTATTACAAGTTATTTTTAGATTAGATTATATTTTATTGTCCAGTTTAATTAAGGGATAGTTAAAATAGACATGCACCAAATTCAGCCCACACCATTGTAGGTGCTGCTAAGACCTATGGTCCCACACTAGTGTAGGTGATGCTTGGACCTCCTGGTCCCACACTTAGTGTAGGTGTTTCTTATTTTTTCTGGATGCCAATTTCATTGTTTCTTGTTGAAAACTTCAACACACCTAACACTGTTGCAAGTCATTTATACTGCATGTACACAGGCTGATCCAATCTGCTCTCTAGGTTGGCCAATACTTGAGTTCTAATCTACCTTATAGTGTCATTTTTTTCCCATAAAAGAGCTACTCATAAGGCACCAAAATTCACCCAACCTTCAACTCCTCTTCATCACTTCAAGATATCTTGTCAAGGGATAATTTTGGTAGCCAACACACTTCCCTCCACCAGATCAATGGCACCCAATTATTCACTGTATAATATGCTTCTATGAAGACTCCTGATTGCCAAATCAAGCCTTCAAATTGGCTTCCCCAGGTTTCATATAAAAACAATCCAAAACTGGCCAACCCCTTTACCCAATAGAAGACAACTCTTTAGCTCTGAGTCTGATCTGCTACTATTGTTCCTGACTGTTGTTGGTTAGGGAACCAAGTATACTGCAACAACCCTAAAACATCCACACAGTCCCTCAAATAGTTGTGGCTCCCCTTCATTTGTTGTGGTCTTCTCTTGGAGAGTTCTCCTCCTCTTATGTTGATGTTCTAGGCATGAAAAATCCTCAAATTACCCTACGGTACCTTGAAATAGTTTGGTAAGGCCTGCCACCTACCCACAATGGCCTCCTTGAGGCTGCAACTACCTCTTCCAAGAGTTCTCCACCCATAAACACCCCTCACATAGACCCAAAACCCATATTTTCTTCTTCTTACCTCTAGAAAGGCTCCTTGGCCCTCCTAACAACAACTCGGCCTCCAAAGATGGCCCTGAACCAACCTTTAATCTCCATGTTTTCATGTCATTTATGTCTGCGGCCAAAAAAACAATTTATCTCTCCTCTACACTGTCTTTGTGTTGAAAAAATGGATGCCTAAATGGCTTGTCCTCACCTTTTATTTATACACCTATAGAAGGGCTCCTCCAATGTCTATCATGGGATTGAAAATCTATCACATGTCTTCTTAACACCAAGCCGACCCTAATCAACTTGTGCAAAACCCAATCATAAACTTCAAAAATTCATATCTCCATTTATACAACACGGAATCAGATTATTCTTGTTGCGTTGAATTCATCTCACCAGTGGTTATCATCCTCATCTATCACATGTCAAAATTTTCACATGGTTTTGGCCCAAATCACGATGGGTGAAAAACCCCTACCTTGGGTTCCAAGCCCACAAGTGACTCTTGTGGCACATTTTCCTCCAATCCTCGAACCCTAACTTGATTGGAGTACCTCCCAAGACACTAAAAAATAAACACCAACACGTAGCTCTTTGATTCCCATGCTTGTTATAATGGTTGCAAACAATATTGGAAGGGAATTGTGTGGGGAAGGTCTTCGGCAATAAATTATAAAAGACAAAGACCTCAGGAACAAAGAGATGGTTGATTGGATCAAAATGGGGGATTTGGAAAAAAAGGTGGCTTCTCAACCTTTGAGAAACATGATGAAGTTAAAAAAATGGCTTCTAGGAAAAAAGAGTTGGGAGGATGGCTCAGGGACGAAGGTGGAGATTGGTCTGACAATAATCATAGGTATGGGTGGAAAGCACTCTTCATCTTATCCACTGATTTTTCATCTACATAATTATGGTATTTTATTTCCAAGTGATATTTTCATGGATTAAGGTACAAGATTGTCAAAAAACTCTTGGTTGGAGGTTAGGGAAATAGGCATGCCTTATCCATTAGTGGTACAATGGAAAAAATATGTTCTTCATGAGTTTGATAGGTATTTATATTTAAATAGAGGAGGATTTTATGACTTGGAATGGCATATGTGTTAAAGGGAAGATTCTGGTTAAAGATATATACTCCTACATTACACAAGGCTTTGATGTTATACAATCCTCAGTTTGGTTCCAAAGGACTTGGAAATGGGATGTTCCAGAGAAGTTGAAATTTTTTATATGGTTGGTTTTTCATAATAAGATTTTGTTGACGGGAAATAATGCCCGGCCAACAATAGGGGATATCCCTAGTATAAAGTACCAACTAGACTCTATACCGTTTGGGATAGGAATCCTGTCCAGGGTGTAGGTCCGGCTATCATTGAATACGGCTTCCTCTAATGGAAGTGTGCCTTGTGGACTAGATGATGCATGACTAATAGAATGATATGAAACAAATGGTTGATGAGTTCTCCTGTAAACGAAACATTATAAATAGAAAAGCGAGATTTGAAGCATGCAACCAAAGGAGATGTTCTTAGTAACACAACATTAGGGCATGCTCATAAAAAGCTTGCTTGACCACAAAAGAAACAATTCTCTATGGCCGAAACACCCTTCATTTCCTTAAGCGTTTTTCAAAAGATTAAAGCGATATCAACAACGAAGTCGTTATACATCCCTTAATGAAATATTCACATACCATTGACACATCCAGAAAGCTTAAATATACAACTGCTATATGAACAGAAAAACGCAGACTAGTCAGTTATAAAAGATAGCAGATACATAAGACATAATATGCATAATGATAGCACACATAATTTATCATCAGATCCAGTAGTGGAGTCAAAACATTGGTTTGTATTCATTCTCAAAATCATGCATTCAATGCAATACAATTATCTCTTCTCCTCTTGGAGTCCCGAAAAAATATCCTTGACATTGTCCCCAGAGGGAGTACTTATACAAAAAGCAGTGATCTTTGGGTAACCTTGTCCTTTAAGATTCCTGGCTGTTGGCATGGTCTATGACCCAAGTGATTTTGCAACCTATGACTGGATCTCATTTTCAACCTGCGATTGGTCGATGTTTGCGACTGGCGACTGGTCACTGTTTGCAACCTGCGACTGTTCGCTGTTTGCGACCTGTGACTGGATCCTTCTTGCTACATGTGACTTGTGTAACTATCCCTTTTCAAGGTAGCAGTCGTGTGATGGAAAGGTTTGGGACTTCTACCTGTTTCTATTCCCTGAGATAAGTCTGCCAGGCCTGATAGTCTACGGCCACTGGAGTGACCTGAGGTGTGTCCTCCCTTAACCTGTGAAGGCACTCAAGAGAGTTCGAGACCAAAGTGCACTTATTCATGGATATTTGATTGGATAGGGAGGCTAGCTTGGTGTAGATCCAAATTGGTGCGATGATGAACTGATCAATGTTCTCCTTTAAGGCCTGAAGGTCCTTGGAAGCAGCAGGTTTCCTGATTGGTTCCAGAAACGCTTGGATGTCTTGGGTTACTTCTTCTCTTGTATTCTGTGTGTACAATGCCCCCATGGAAGGGATGTGACGTATTCCCACCATAGAATCGATTCCACTGATGAGATGTTCATAGTCGGACATCACTTTCTGCACATCCTTTACAAGCTTGTCCTTGGAATGTATTTTCATCTGTATCTGTACTTTGTTGTTCTGTGTGCGGATCCAATATTTCTTTAGCAAGGTGTTGGGAGCGTGTGGATACCTATCAGACCATTCAAGAATACTATCTACTGTCGTAGAGGCTTCTTTTAATTGTGTAGTCTTCTTCTTAGTCTCTACTTGAGCCTTTAGTAGCGGGGACACTGTCTGTTTTATGGCGAACATCTCCTCATATACCTACTTAATGGTAGTTTCCAAAGTAATCAACTCCCCTTTGCTAGCGGTTGGTAACCCATTAGCTTGAGTGGCTGTGAATCAAAGCTTTTGATTTTCTGCCTCGAGCACCTCCTTTTACTAATCTGCCTTCTATTCGGAGGCCCAAAGCCTGTTTTGTAGGAACAAGATCTTCCTACTCATCCTGCTGACATTTTCCTAAGTAGCTACTGCAAAAGCGGTCCCTGTCGATGCTATCATGATGGGATTACCCCTAGTATCCATGATTATGTCCTTTTCCTTTGTCACTGTGAGGGGCTCGACTGGATTCCATACAAGGCACTTTCTCTTCTCCTGCCTGATATTATGTGTGAACTGGTCATATGATAGCCTTGTCAGGTCTAATACATCATCTTCCTGTTCTTCTAGGACACCAAGTTCTAAGAGAGGGAGATGTACGCCCATCATGGGAGTTGTCATGGATACCCCAATATGGGGTAGCTTTGTTTGTTCCCTAGTATTCAGGAGTGGTGTCTCGCTTCCCTTTGATCCCTTGGAAGAAACTTCCTGCGATTTCTGATTTTCTTCTTCCTTTCTCCTCTTCTCAGCCTCTTCTTTATCCTGTTCCTTCTTCAACCTGCACTCGACCTCCTTCTTTTATCATTGTTCTTCTTCCTTCTTGTTGTGTTCTTCTTCCTCCTTCTTTTTGTGGGCCTCTTATGCCTGCTTTTTCTTTCGTTCCTCTTTCTTCTGTTTCTTCTACTACTCTTCAACCTACTTCTTCCACTTATCTTCTTCTTGTTGTCATGCCAAGGTATCTTGGGTCTTTCTGAGTTCTTCCTCTCTCATATTCTTCTTAGCCTCATGTTGTGCCTTGGCCTCTTCGTCTCTCTTTTGCTGTTGCTCTTTAGAAAGACCACTACTTTTAGTATTCTTTGGCTTTTTATCTTTGGAAGATGAAGCTCCTCCTACCGGATCCTTTCTTTTCAACATGTCAACCCCCTCTTCTAAAGTTTAGTCATCCTAACCCTCTTCATCTCCACTCAGGTCCGCAGATTCTTCCAGCGTGGCTACCCTGTATTTGTTGTACCAGCTTTTGACTTGTTCCTCAATAGGGAATTCCATGTGTTGGTACTTCCAATTGAACTTCACCCATTTGCACTGTGTAGGGATGATCCTTTCAGGATCATATGATCTATGGGCGAAGGTTACGAAATGAAAACCTTTGATGTCCTCTGCCTCGACTTCTACTTCCTTGAAATCCTTAACAGTATAGGCACCAATAGTAAGTGGGAGGCTAGGACATGGATTCTTTTTTACTTTGCTGAGGACCTTGGAGAATCCGCTCGACATCTAGTAGCACACCACTTATAGCAGTAATTTATCAGTGACATACCTTGGTAGCACGTGAGGTGCCTTGAATGACCCAAAGACCCTGATAAAGGTACTATCTGTAAAAGGAAACCAGTTGGCAACCTGGGTCATTGTTTCCATAGCTCGCTTGGACATGAAAGGGGCATCTTTACTGAAAAGCTTCCCACGGAGCGCAAGGATGAAATTGTGTGAGATGGAATCTACATCTTTCTTGTATTTGGAAGCCCAGAACACATTCAGATATTTTTGAATGGGCCCACCATGCTTCACATCCCAGTTATGCGACCACCCCTCAAAATAGCATCTCGTGCATACTGCGTCTAAGAGGTAAGAGGCCATGTAGAATTCTGATGCGCATCCCTCATCCGGTGCCTGTGCTTCTAATATTTTTACTCTGACGGCCAACACTACCAGGTAAGCCCAGTTGAAATGGGTGCTGTAGGAGGTGATTGCATACATGAGTGGGACCCAAGCCCCATTGAAGGTAGTGGAATCTTGCCGGCTATACATTCTACACATCATTGCTACCACCAGCTTATAGACCTTCCTAAGGCCATATGTCTTATACTCCTGATCCTTTTTTGCCTTAAAATTCTCAAGGTCCTCCCACCAGCTCATCAAGGTTTCTGGATTGGTACATCATGGATGGCGACCCAATCAGCATTAAAGGATTCTTCCCTAACAGGGAGTCTGTAGTAGATGTCAACATCTTCTTATTTTTCCCTGCGTGGTTGCGGATAACCCAGAACTTGGAATAAACTTTCTTGAGGATCCATTCGACTACTTCTGTGCATGGGAATATTGGTGTATGAGTGCCTACGTAGTGAAGCTTGGACCTTTTGACTTGAATATATACTTGCTCATCCACAAGATCTTCTAGGAATTCTGGCTTCGTGAACTCCTGATATACTTGATACCATGTCATTTTATCTCCCTTCCCAAAGACACAGGCGGTGTCTCCATAGATAGGGGGTGGTGGAGGAGGCATGTCTTCTCCTGATATCTCTATCTCAGTGCTTTTGTTTCTCTTCTGAATTGTTGGAGGCCCCATATCGCTTGAGGCCAAAGAGATGGAAACACCCTCGAGCTTGGCTTCAATATCCCCTAGCATGTTCAAAAAACAATCCCACGATAAGATGGACGCCGTGATAAAAAATATGAATGGACTTACTAGACCTTTAAATCATTTAACTGCTCAGGTTAGGTCGTCGCGATGCTTGTTAGTCGCTATATGTGGGATTAAGGACTTGCGACTTGGTACCTAGCGACCAGGTTGCATGGTCGCGAGGTTGAATTTGCGTGAAATGTGCGAAAACAGCGACTCTTCGAGTTGGCGACCTACGACTATGGTGCAAGGTCGCTAGGTCGAAAATTCATGATTTGGGTGGTTATTCGATGATTTGTGACCTAGCGACTTCGTGACTTAGCGACCAGGTCACGAGTTTGCAAGGTCGTAGAGTCGCAGGGTCGTAGGGTCGCATTAGGGCTTTCTGAGAGAAATCCAAGTGATCGCAACCCGTGGGGAAAAAAATCCAAGGGAGATGGGAAAGCCAGGCTTGAGGGCCTTCTTATCAAGCCAGGAAGGGGTTTTTGTGGCAGAATGGAGCAAAGTAAGGCTCAAAAGAGGAAGCAAAGAGAAATTAGCTTAAGTGAGCTAAAAACCCTAGCTCAACAACTGGCAAGGATTTGGGTTGCAACGAAATGGGGCGAAGGGAAATTAATAGGCTAGGGTATGGGGAATGTAAGGAAACATCTAAGAAAAACAGGAAACAACAGCAACATTAAGAAACTTACCCAGAAAAAAACGAGATCTAGTTGGCTTGTCAGAGGCTTTATTTTCTCTGTTGCACGAGTCGAATGTGACCTACACAACCCTTTTATTTATAAAGGGGTCGCACATTTGATCATTTAATGTAGGTTGCTAAGTCGCAAATAAAGGCTGGTTGCGGAAGTATGCGACCTTGGGACCTTGTGACCCCATGACCTGGAGGTCGCAAGGTCGGTAGGTCGCACAGTCGTGAATGTGAAAATTTAGGCCAGGATGTGACCTTGTGACCTCGTGACCTGGAGGTCGCAAGATCGCAAGGTTGTATAGTCGCCATTCGTGCATCTTTATAGACTTTGCGACATTGCGACTTGGGGATTGCAAAGTCGCTAGGTCGCTTAGTCGCAAATGTGTAATTTTATCGGTTTTGCGACTTTGCGACTATGCGACTAGTTTCAAAGAAAACAAGTCATGAACCAAGCTTTGAAGGAAAAATGCTTGAAAGGGACTTTCTCAATGTTTGTGGCTGAGGGTGCATCGGACTTAGACCATGGGCTCTGCAATTTTTAAAAAGGGACTAAATTTTGGAGGGCGTTGTAGCGGCTACAACAGATCCTTATGTGGGAAAAATTGTGGAGAAAATATTTTCAAGGTCCTTGTATGTGCAGATTTTGCTGTGAGAATATAGAAGATGTGGATCACCTTTTTTTATTGTGTCCTTTTATGTCCTCTATTTGGATTAGGGTCCTACAGGTGTTTAATTTAAATGTATTATGGGATAGGTCTTCCATTGATAAATTCCTTTCACAATGGTTCATGTAATATAATGATTTCAAGGGCCAACCCTTCTATGTCATGTGGGGAATATGGAGGGATAGAAATGCTAATATCTTTGAACATTTTGTGTTAGATTTGAGTAGCATTTTTATAAAGGTTTCAACATACTATATGGATATCTACCTATCGTTGGAGATGGATCCAAAAATAAGTTGTTGTCTTAAGGAAATTTGGGATAAATACCCAACATGATTTTTTGATGGGTCCTCTTATTTTGGTAGTTGTGGAAGTGGTATGTATATTTTCTTAGGCTTGGTGATTTTTTTCAATTCAGATGGTTCGGTGGCAATGATACAAACAATAGAGAAAAAATTCTTGCTTTATGGGGGGTCCTATTTTGTGCAATATGGTTGGCCATAAAATAGATTGATATATGTGGAGACACTAAGGTAATTATAGACTGGGTTTATCAAAAGAATTCACTTGAGTCTTTTGCCCTCTTGAGCTAGATGAACATGACTAAGATGTTGATAAAGGAATTTAATAGGATTTACTTCAATCACAGATGAAAATAACAAAGTTAAGTGGTCGAAAGTTTATCCAAATAAAGTTGCAGAGTAGAAAAAGGTTTAATCAATTTCTCAATCTATGAAAATTTTTATTTTCAACGTTTGGGGACAATCGAGATTTGAAAGACTGGTGTAGTTTTTTTTTTTTGTATCTATCTAGTGGCTAGCTTTTGTAGTATCACACACATATCTTAGTTATATGAGAATCATAGAAGAATGTATTAGTTTATGATTTTTCTCGAAGAGTCATATGGCTATAGGTAAAAACATGAAAGCATAGGTGAAAAAAAATCATTCGATGGAAAACATAGAAGTGATGAATTTTTTTTTATATATTTTTTTGAAGAATGGAATGGAAATCAATGGATATGTAATTTTATTTTATTAGTGAAAGAAAGTATGTTTTTTCTTCTTGAAAAAAGAGAGATAAAATAATGGAAAGAAAAAAATAAAATTACTTTTTAGTATGATGGAGATATGGAATTCATTCGCTACTTAATATGGATTTGGAAAATGTCCTATGAAAATAATATTATTGATAATATATGAGGATTTTACATATAACATTTAATAAAAAATTAATAATAATACATGAGGAGTTTACATATAACATTTAATGCAAAAATTAATAATAATAATAATAATAATAATAACACTTTTATTACCAGCCTGTATCCATTTTAACTCTGTATCTATCAAGCTCTCCAAGAGATCAATTATGTTAAGGTGCAAACATTTTTTTTAGTTTAAAATTTGAGGAAAGGTTTGCACTAAAATAGATTTGATGTCTGGTTTGATAGATTTGGCTAGTTTATATTAAAAAAAAATACAACTTCTTTATTGGTGGTAGTAATTTCACTAGTTTGCTTTGTTGCACATTGCCACAAGGTGGCTTTTGTTTATTATGCAAGAATGACTAACATGTCAAAAAAATATAAAAATTAATTATTAAAAAAAACACTTAATATAATGTAAATGTTAGATATATTTAATATTTAATTTAATGAAAAAAATTAAAAATATGTTTGATACCTAAATCAAAATGCAACATTATATGAAAATTACAATAATTACTACACAAAACAAAATTCCATTAGTCTTGATTAGTGAAAGGATAAAAAACTATTTTATTTTTTATTTTTATTTTTGTGTAATTTAACCAGTCATTCACAACAAGTTTGGTGACTTACAAATTTCATTTTTAAAGAACGAGCGTAGATGCCCTCTCTACACTTGGTACATCCAACGCCTAGATGCCCTCTCTACACTTGGTACATCCAAATGTAGATGGATTAAGGCTAGTTTAATTATTAATAATTGACCCATTGTAATTTTTAGTTTTATCAATTTTACTTATTTTAATGTAATTTGACCTAGTCAAAATTATTTAATTAAAAATTTGATTTTTATAGTTTATTTATTGATTTTTTAATTTTAATTTTATTGTTATTTAATTTGATTTAGTCAAAATGTTTACATAACATAACATAATCTTGAAACATCTCTTTTATACTGTGGAGAGTTCCCCTTTGCACAATAAATTAATGTATTATCAAATTAAATAACATAAATATAGAAATAAATATTTAAAACAACTTAAAACTGAAAAAAAATGTCACTTTGTTGTTCTTCTTAGAGATCGGATATATGTTCATATCATCAGACTGACAATTATACTGTTACTAAAATAAATGGCAGTTTAACTATTACTATGTATGTTTGCTAAAGGCAATGATGCATGCCTTCCTATAATTTATATCTTAGAGTAAATGCTCGAATTTAACCCCGCATCTAACTCTTGCCTTCTTTCAACTTTTGGGTCGCCATGATCAAGATTGGAGTGTTCCTCGACGACCTATTTTGAATGGCCTCCCTAATTTTTTCCTAGGAATGAATGCAGTTCATCAAGGTTGTGCGAAAGTAACCGTCTATGCTCTTGCAATATATGCAAACAAAAATAACACACGAATACAATTTCTTTCTTATTTTGCTTTTAACAATGGGTAATTTTCCACCTGTAATATTTCTTTTCCGGTTTCCTGGCTTAGAGACATTGGCCCTTCCCCTTGAACATATCAGTTGTTGTTGAAACATCCAAGCTGCTAGAAAAATCTCCACAATTTCATAGTAGCACTAATGATTACAATATGTTTGTGATTTCCGAGTACCACAATGATTACGATATCTAAGACATTCTTGATTACGATATCTATGACATTTTTGTGACGCTAGATTTATGTTTCCTCCGTGGTCCTGGTCTGCACTTGCTGGCTCCCTCTTTTGATCAGGTATCCAATCCCTCCATTTAAATTTTGAAATTTAAACATCAATTTTAATTGAATCTAATTTAGAGAAGAGAGAGACATTAATAGGCAGCCTTAGACTAACCACGTTTGGTTGAGGGAAATCGTCAAAATGAAGTAGCCATAGGTTATAGCCATCAATTTATGGGTAAAGCTTACTTTTCAGTTTATCCATTTATAAATGGGCGAGGCAGTACATACTTATTATAGAATTAAAGCAAGTATACCATTCTGCAGTGAGCATATACTACTTGGCACATTTATGAATGAACAGACTGAAAAATAAGCTTTATCCCAATTTATGTACGCTGACTAGTAGTAATGAGATGACCCTAATATATGAATACCCATCCAACATCCTATTAACAGAGTCTCAAAGACTTTCTGTGAAAATGACAGAGTTGGGACCAGAGAGAACAATGGTATAGTAATGACTTAGTACTTGGTGGTGAGATGACCATAATTTATGAATGCCCATCTAACATCCTGAGTCTCAAAGACTTTGAGTGAAAATGGCGGAGTCAGGACCAGACAGAACAATGGGATAATAATGACTTATTACTTGGGTTTTTGGAGTTATGGTGGTGGCAGTTTGGGTCTTGAAATCTTGATAGTGGAAAAGTTAATTCCGAAATATAATTTTCAGATTAAATTAAAAAAAAAAAACTATACACTTGTCAAACTAATATAAAATCAATATATATATATATATGATGAGCCACATATATATATATACATATATATAAAATGATGAGCCATATGACACATGAGGTTAAAAAATATCAAACTTGACCGCAATGAATGGTGTGTATTACAACCCACTTACGTGGCTAATTTAAATTAATTTTACATAACGGTGTAAATTTTAAAAACATTGGAATGTTGCACGCAAGTGCAACTTTAATCTATGTGCAATTTTCGACATTTGTTGTATAAGGATGAGATAATCAGATAGGCCACTGTTGAATGCAACGTCTGTGATTTGGAGTTGGTGACATGATAATCACACGACAACTAGCGCGGGCGTCTCTCTCCAACGGAAATATGTGGCTTACAGCTGTATGCAAATTTTTGCGAGAGTGATTATTTTGCGTTTCAAAATAGACTCGTTAGAAACGTGGAGTTCGTAAAATAGACGGAAGATTAGATGACGAAATGATGAAGAGTTGCTTTTATATATGAAGATCGATGAAGAGGAATCACGTCGAAGCTTCTGAAAGTGGAGTAGTTGTTTATTAGTGCAAATATTTTGCATCTTGCTTCCTATTTTATATGGAAAAAAAAAAAAGGAAGGGAAGGTACTTGGCAGGTTGTTTATTAGTGCAAAAAGGAAGGGAAGATACTGAATTTGAATTATAAAAACAGTAACCATGGCGGCTACCTGCCCTTGAAACTTTGGGCTGTCTCACTTGCTACCTGTTAATCGTTCCGAACGATGGACCGCTAAATATTCATTGATGCAATATGGGGCAACCAGTATTCATCTAGAATCAGTGACTTAGTGGGTTAAGCGTGTTCTTTTGTAGTTTTTTCAATAGCTAACAGACAGGAAACCTGCGGCGTTGCTGACTTACCAATTCTTTAGTAACAAATAAAAATTTCAATCAATCATCATGCCGCGTAGATTGTGGTCTAGGGCGGTAGCTGAGCGGTCTTCTTCCATTGATTTTTTCAACTCTCGAATTGAGCGTTAACGCGGTGGAGGACTGGCCATCCATTCATATAAATAAATGTCTACATAACCTCTTCATCCTACATTAACCTCTTCCTCCTTTCGGTGTTCCTTTACGTTGATTGATACATAGCATTTCATTCATTCATGAGAATCATGGGAAAAACTATTGTGCCCCGCCTCTCTCTAGTTATCCCTCTTTCGCTCCTAATTTGTTCGCTGCAGGCGTTCGTATTATCATTCCCAGTATCGTATCCTCAGCCTTCCAATAATTTGATTCCACATTTTTATGACGATACATGTCCCATGGCCGAAGAAATAGTTAAATCGGTGGTAGAGGAGGCCGTGATGAAGGAAGCTCGAATGGCGGCATCCTTACTCAGGCTTCACTTCCATGATTGTTTTGTTCAGGTCTGCATTCTTTTCGTATTGCTAGTGTCATTGGTTACTCACGAATCAGTAGTAGAAATAAAATGTATGTGCTAATGTGTGAAATTTTAATGTGGTGACAGGGGTGCGACGCATCTTTGCTGCTGGATAACAGTTCAACCATTGTGAGTGAGAAGGGATCAAATCCCAACAATAACTCTGCTAGAGGATTTGATGTCGTTGATCAGATTAAGAGTGCACTGGAGAAGGAGTGCCCAAAAACTGTATCGTGTGCAGATATTCTTGCTATTACAGCCCGTGACTCAGTGGTCCTGGTAATACATATTTATATATTAATCACTTTATTTGGCAGTATCTCATTCTTTCGAAACAACATATTTTGCGAGTAACTAATAATACCTAGTGAATATCAGAGTGGAGGTGTTGGGTGGGAAGTTTTACTGGGGAGAAGAGACTCGAGGAGTGCAAGTTTGAGTGGGTCCAACAACAATATTCCAGCGCCCAACTCAACTCTCCAGACTCTCATTACTAAGTTTAAACAACTGGGTCTGAACGAGGTAGACTTGGTGGCCCTTTCAGGTATATATATTGTATTTAATTTGCAGCGTCATAGTTTGTAGTACATTCATTTCGTTTTGCGCCATCAAATATTAAGTGGAAATTACTAAGTAGTGAAATACAAATGGAAATGCTAATTGCGCAGGAAGTCACACGATCGGTCAATCTCGATGCACAAGTTTCCGGCAGAGGCTTTACAACCAGAGTGGAAATGGGCAGCCAGACTCGAACCTGGACAAATCTTACTCTAGTCGGCTCATATCTGGGTGTCCGAAATCGGGAGGAGATAATAACTTGTCCCCATTGGATTTTGTGAGTCCTACCAAATTCGACAACTACTACTTCAAGAACTTGCTGAGCGGGTATGGTCTGTTGAACTCAGACGAAGAATTGTTCGCCAAGGGCCAAGGGAAGAAGACTATGGAGCTAGTGAAACTTTATGCAGAAAATGAAGAGCTCTTTCTTCAACAGTTCGCAGAATCGATGGTGAAGATGGGTAACATCAGCCCTCTTACGGGCACCGTGGGAGAAATCAGGGCTAATTGCCGTACTGTTCTCAGTTGATCAGTACTCGAGTTTCACCATTTTTCAACCATTTCATTGCTTTATCTTACGTTCCCCTCTGTAGCTGTTCCCCTCTGTAGCTGTCATCAAATTGTATTAGTGAATAATCCTTCCCAGCGTGTTGAATAACAATTATTAAGTATGTAATAGGATCGGACAATAAAGGGAAATTAGTTGAAATTGCGTATCTCTACATAATCGAGGCAATGTGGCTTAATCAGTTGTTTCATATCAAGAATCTTGACATTATATCATATTTGATTTCTCTGTTCCCTCTTTCAACTGATCGTATTTTCCCAAGAAAAATTGGAAACTTAGGGTTTTGCCAGGGTGGTATAATGCTTGACTGCGCTGTAAACATCTCGATTATTATGAATGCTAAATCTTGCAGAGCGAGAGTAGTGTAAGTAGTGGAACATAAATTTCACTACTTCACTAAGACATTTTTAAGACATTTGTTTGACACAAAATAAATCTTTTGTTTTAAAAGTCACTTTTTATTTTATTTATTTTCCATTAAAATTTAATATCAATTGAATTGTCTTAAATATAAAATTAAAGACAAAAGTAGTAGGACACAAAAATATTTTAAAACTAAACAAAAATAGTTTGACACAAAAATATTTTAATATAAAACTTTATGTTTAAGACAATGGCAAGTTAAGACAATGGAAATTAAAATGAAACTCATTTCCCATTTAAGATAGTTAGCAATTAAGACAAAATCATTAGCAATACTTCATAACAAGGTGATCGTCAAATGAGTTACATTCAATGAACTAAAATTGTTTATTATTTTTAAATATGTGATAAATTTTAAATTACTTCAACTAAACTTTTATATAGAATTGCAAGAAATTAAATACAATAAAAAAAGATTAAATATTTTCTCAATTGTTATATATATATATATATACACATAAAGAAATAAAATAAAAAATACAAATTCATCCATATATGCTTTTTAAACCTTCATTCTTTTCTTTCTAAATGAAAAATCAAAATTTGGATTCTGGCATATGTATTATAGTCACGTCTCAATTTTCTTTTCACGGTTGAACAAATATATCACACAGATAAGTAACAATAATTTAATTATTTCTTAGATAATATTTTAGTATTTACTTTTTCTTATTGTAAAAAAACTTTCTACTAAAATTGTAAAATATATAAATATATACAAAATGCACTTTAATATCTTTTATATTAATTTTATTAGGTATTAAGATGTTGGTAAAGTTTCATCTCATAATTAGAAAATCATGAATGCATTATTAAGAAAACAAGTAATATTAGTAATTGATATCATTTCAAAATAGGGAATAACGATTATATGGTTTATCTTCCTCACTTAATAGAGATATATGTAAAGAAATTGTGAAGGAGGTTGAAAGAATACTCTAGCATAAACTTTAATTTAACCTAAAAAGACATTGTCATGCCCCTATAGTCACCCATATCGGAGACTGACTTAGCCCACCCAGATGGCCCATCTTAAACTATTTCATTATATACTACACCTTACTTTTCAAATTTCACGATCATTAAAATTCATAAGTTTAACACTTATTGAAGTATGTAGATAATAATTCCATACAATTATGCCTTAACATAACCAATATGCAAATGATATGAATGAAATTAATCTTATAGAATCAACAACGAAACTCGCCTAACAGTTGTCAAATATTCAAATGTGTTACAATCAAGCATGAACTCACTACAAGAAAAAAGGATATTGGTGAGGGTCATGCTTGTGACGGACCTTTAAGGTCCATCACCATTGTCACATATGGTGACGGTCCTCAAAAAAACATTGTTGTAAGTGCATACAGTGGCAGTCCTTTATGGTTTGTCACCAAAGCCATTTTCAGTGACACTTTTGGTGAGGGTTGTTAAAGGCCCGTCACTAATTCTCTCTTTGATGACACTTCTAGTGACGATATTTTATTTACCCTCACCAATGCTCTTTTTGGTTACTTTTGGTGACGGTCAAAAAATGTTCGTCATCATAGATCATTCCAATGAGTTTTTGATGACACTATGTGCATGTTACTATATTTTTTTTCAAAAGATAATGATTTAAGACCATTGTTGTGGAGTCTTTTTCATTGTGTGTCCAAGGCCATATAGTGGTTAGAGTTAGTCTACTTGTTAAGAAATAATTAGTGTGTATAGTTTCCCTCAAGTAATTAGAATATAGTTTTCCTATGAGTCAATACATGATTAATCTCTATTAGGTTTATTATCTAACAAATTCCCTTTAGATAAAGTTCCACTAATGTGTGTAAAAAATATAATTATTTAATACATAATCAAGCTTTGTCAATTCTATTAATGAGAGAGATATAGCACTCATCAACACTCTTGGAACAAATTGACATGCTTTGTCACACACTAACATTCCTTGGCACCTCGCATGTCTTAGAACATCTTTGTACCTAGAACATATTTCCATGACTAGGACACCCAAGCACATTTCGGCAGGCCCTAGCATAGCATAACACTCTCCTAGCATGCGTTGGCATATCTTATAGTCCCTAGCATGCCCTGGAACACTTTAGAATGCATTAACATACATGAGTGCTTGGCACGCATTGGAACTTGGCATGTATTGGAACCTATTATTAGTGTGCCTAGCATGCCCCTTTTGAAAAATATAAAGTCTTTACTTATTAACCCTCTTATGTGTTCATTTCCTTTCATTTTAGCTTGGTTCTTCTTCTTGTTGCCTTGATACTCCTTGACACATATTGGCATACAATGGCACCCTACACATCCTAGCATGCCTTAGCATATTGCATGTCTTGGCACTATTTGACACATGTTAAAACACACTAGAACTCCCTAACACACTCTGGAACTTCTTGACATGCCCTGATATTCCCTAGCATGCCTTACTAGTGCTTAACATAACTTTTCACTCCCTCCTTGGCATGCTATCTAACACTCTTTGTCACTCCCTGGCACACCCTCATATTCATTAACTTCCATGCATTTTGACCTAGTGCTCCCTTTTGTTTCCCTAGTACTCCGTAACACTCCTCAGAATGAATTAGCAGACTCTGTCACACTTTAGCGCTCTTCGACATGCCCTTCCACTTCACAACATGCGTATCACTCCTTAACACACATTGGCACTTGGTACGTGTTGGCGCTTGGAAATTATTAGCATGTCTAGCATTCATTAAAATGCCTTGGTATGCTTTTCCATGATTTAATATTAAATTTATTTGAGATCAATTATTGGGAAGAATATGAGAAGTAACAAAGGATGATTTGGCACTTATAATGCACTAACACTTGGCACTTGGCACCTATTTCCACCTAGTGTTGGTGTGCCTAGCATGCCCCTCTTGGAAAAGGTAAATTGATGACTTATCAACCCTCTTATGTGTTCATTTCCTTGTATTTTAACTTTTTTTCCTTTTTATTTCCTTGATAGTCCCTGCCACATATGTTTCCTTGATAGTCCCTGGCACATATTGTCAGACCCTTGCACATATTGGCATGCCTTAGCACTTGATAAGTCTTAGTGTATTTGACATTCCTTCAAACAATATGTAACATGTTAGCATTCCCTAGCATGCCTTGGCACTCATGCCGTCACAACTAGCCTTACATTTTTTCACGACTCGGTAACCGAATCAAGTCCTTTACAACTGTAGTTCATGTGACATTGGCCTACTTCAGCCACAACAACTTGACTAATTGAACCTACTACAAGTAGATTGTGCCTTGTTCACCTAAGAACTTGCTATAACTCATCTTATGCAACTCATGTCCAAGTTGAAATTGTCCCACTTAAGAACTTACCAAGAAAAGGATCACATCTAGCCATGGCCATAAAAAATCTAAGCAACAATATAACTTACATAGGCAATATTTCACATGTATTTCCAGTTCATATAAATAGTAGAGAATTAACTAAGAGCTTGCAAGAACCATAAGATACACAAGACATACAAGATATAAGTTGGGACAAGATGAGTTCCCTAAAACTTATACACAACAATGTACAATATGAAATTGTCTAAAATAGTTTAAAACATGAGAATTCGTCCAAAGTGTGCCACGTGTCATATAAAACTAATAGGTAAAGGACAAACAATGGTATGCCCAACACATATTCACCCTTTGTCTAAAAATTCTTTGTCAAGCCCCTTATCACAATCATAGGCTTGCCTCCTACAAATCCTATTATGAAATTCTTATAACACACTTCATCATTGGAACACTTGAATTCACTGACACTCCCTAGCACACACTCTTATTTTTTCATTTCCATGCATTTTAACATAGTTATCCGTTGTGATGCCTCAATAATCGTTATCACTCCTCATCATGCATTGAAATTGTTCAACATGTGTTAGCACACCTTTTCATTCCTTATCATACCCTCCCTAGCTATCATGCCCTCACATCTACCTTTACTTAATTTTCAACTTGGGAACCCAGCCACGTCCTCACTTGACTACAATATCTTGACCAAGTTACAATTACTACAAATAGACTATGTTTTTGAATTGTGTATCTTAGGAGGTACTCCACAATCCTAGTGATATGGGTTTGTGTGAGTTTGGTCACAAAAGGATTTTTCGGCAAAGAACCCAAGTGAAGGGGTTTTGGACCCAAGATGGGGTTTAAAATCTAAAAGAAAATTAAAAAGGAAAAATAATGTTTCCTAAGTTCTAAGTGGATAAATCCCGTAAATTATAGAGGGTTCTTAAGAGGCCTAGATAGGAAAATCTATTTAAGGAGACCTTAGTGTGAAGGAAAGAACATCAAGTGAGAAGGGGATCATTTGATCAAGGAGGCTAGGAGAGATGTATTCCTAAAGTAGGTAGAGTTAAGGGTTGCTAAAGGGAGGCCATGATCATCCACCAAGAGAAAGATCATCATGTGAGGGTTCACAATAATGTCACATACCTTAATGGGTTTGAGATAGAAGTATGATGGCATACAGTTGGTTCCCTTACGGAATATCAAGCTCAAGAGAGGCGACACATGAGAATTTAGGCATGTGATTTCAATGATGTTTGTGTGTGAAGGCAGCATAAAATTTTGAAATAGTAGAGATGGTTGAGACCCTATCTTGTGGTGGTTAGTAGGCTGCAAGTTCTGTGATAAATACCAACACAAATGGAGGAGCGTCTACACTAGAATTTATGGCCAGAACATAAGTAGGGGTAGGTCTAATATTGACTGAGGTAACCATAGTTTGAGGGTCATAGATATCTAAAGTTTAGGTCAAGATTTAGTCAAAGAAATGCCCAAAATATATGGATCAATATCAGCTAGGTTCAGCCTCTTATGGAGGCAATATTTTCTATTTTTGCTATGGGTGGATAGGGTTTGTTCTAAGAAAATTAGAATAGAATTATAATGCCCTAGTTAGGGAGGTTTCCAATAAGTTTTAGTCCATAAGGTATGCCCTTAAGACTGTAAAAAATATGCATACAAGAAAAGGGGTCATGACCCTTAGAGAGAGGTTTATCTCTGCAATATATACCACAAATTTGGAATATGATTTGCAGAAGTATGTTTGGATGTAGAAAATCCAAAGCAAGGTGGAACCTGAGTAGAATATTGAGTAGAATAAATTTTCCATATGAGGAATGGATTGACACGAAGAGCTGATTTTTGTGGACTTTCCATATAATTTTGGACAAATATTTGAAGTGGCCTATAGATAGTTAGTCAATTGGCTGTTAGTGGATGATTTGTGACCCTATTTCAAGCATCAACAAATTGTTAGAAGGATGATAAGAGGAGTAGTTCACATTTGTTCATAGATTGGATAAAAAAGAAATTGGTACACAGGAATAGAGTTTTTTAGAGGACTCAAATCATTATTAGGTGGCATATTTGAAGAGTCATAGATGATGGAAGTGTTGTGGGCACTAGACCAATAAAAGAATTGACCGTGGTTGGGAAAATTGATGGAAATACAAGTACAATTGGAGGGTTGTTAAGTGACTGTCAAAGAATATCCCTCAGTCTTGTATCTATGAAGGAAAACAAGACTGGTAGAAGGGTAGGCGTATTTTTCCTAAGGACATGCAGAATTTGAAGGACTAAAGTAGCAATCCAGTGGGCTATCGAACTAGCCCTAGTTTACTATATTGTAGAGGATTAAGTGAGTGAGAATAAGGGAAACCTCCATAGCCCTAGACTTGTCATCTCAGAGAGGGATTATGGAAAAAGTGGTCAGACCAAAGAGATGTTCACAAACAGAGTTGTGAAAAACTGGTCGAACACCCTAAGTTTTGCAAACCTTGAAGGAATAAGAGGTAGATAGAGAGCAATTTTTTTTTAGCTGGGTTTAGTAACCTAAAGGAGATGAGTTCGTTGATAGAGGTAGACTAAAGAGTTGCATAACGAGAGGCAAGAGGAACCACTAGATGTGTTTATGACATGTGGACTGAAAGGGTTATGTGTGGCCACCATCAAAAGGTCGGTCAAGTGTTGTCTTGTTCAAGGTAGATTGGTTGTCGAAGGACTAACACCAAGCCCTAGTTGTATTCCTTGTATCAGTGTGATTGTAAAGGGCCATGATCACTGGTACAAGAGCTGTAGCCTATTCTATTATAGTTTTTAATTTAACAAAGAATGGTTTGAAAAAGTTGAAAATTGTCATGTGCACTAGTTGATTCCCTGATGTGTGTAGATCATTCCAATGATTTTTTTATGACACTATGTGCATGTTACTATATTTTTTTTCAAAAGATAATGATTTAAGACCATTGTTTTGGAGTCTTTTTCATTGTGTGTCCAAGGCCATATAGTGGTTAGAGTCATTCGATTTGTTAAGAAATAATTAGTGTGTATCATTTCCCTAAATTAATGAGAATATAGTTTTCCTATGAGTCAATACATGATTCATCTCCATTAGGTTTATTATCTAAAAAATTCCCTTTATATAAAGTTCCACTAGTGTGTGTAAAAACTATATTATTTAATACATAATGAAGCTTTGTCAATTCTATTAATGAGATAAATATAGCACTCATCAACACTCTAGGAACAAATTAACATGCTTTATCACACACTAACATTCCTTGGCACCTCACATGTCTTAGAACATATTTGTACCTGGAACATCTTTCCATGACTAGGACACCCAAGCACATGTCGATATGCCCTAGCATGCGTTGGCATGCCTTGTAGTCCCTAGCATGCCCTGGAACACTTTGGAATGCATTAACATACACGAGTTCTTGGCACACATTGGAACTTGGCGTGTATTGGAACCTATTATTAGTGTGCCTAGCATGCCCCTTTTGAAAAATATAAATTCCTTATTTATTAACCCTCTTATGTGTTCATTTCCTTTCATTTTAGCTTGGTTCTTCTTCTTGTTGCCTCGATACTCCTTGAAAAATATTGGAATACCATGGCACCCTACACATCCTAGCATGCCTTAACATCTTGCATGTATTGGCACTATTTGACACATGTTAACACACACTGGAACTCCCTAACACTCTCTGGAACTTCTTGACATGCCCTGATATTCCCTAGCATGCCTTACTAGTGCTTAACATGACTTTTCACTCCCTCCTTGGCATGCTATCTAGCACTCTTTGTCACTCCCTGGCACACTGTCATATTCATTAACGTCCATGCATTTTGACATAGTTCTCCCTTTTGTTTCCCTAGTACTCTGTAACACTCCTCAGCATGAATTAGCACACTCTGTCACACTTTAGCACTCTTCGACATTCCCTTCCACTTCACAACATGTGTATCACTCCTTAACACACATTGGCACTTGTTACGTGTTGGCGCTTGGAAAGTATTAGCATGTCTAACATTCATTAAGATGCCTTGGTATGATTTTCCATTATTTAATATTAAATTTACTTGAGATCAATTATTGGAAAGTGTATGAGAAGTAACAAAGGATGATTTGGCACTTGGCACCTATTTCCACCCAGTGTTGGTGTGCCTAGCATGCCCCTCCTGGAAAAGGTAAATTGATGACTTATCAACCCTTTTATGTGTTCATTTCCTTGTATTTTAACTTGTTTTCCTTTTTGTTTTTTTGATAGTCCCTGGGACATATTGTCACACCCTTGCACATCTTGGCATGCCTTAGCACTTGACATGTCTTAACATATTTTACATGCCTTCAAACAGTCTGGAACATGTTAGAATTCCCTAGCATGCCTTGGCACTCGTGCCCTCACAACTAGCCTTAAATTTTTTCATGACTTGGGAACCGAATCAAGTCCTTAACAACTATAGTTCATGTGACATTGGCCTGCTTTAGCCACAACAACTTGAATAATTGAACCTAATACAAGTATATTGTGCCTTGTTCACCTAAGAACTTTGTATATCTCCTCTTAGGCCACTCATGTCCAAGTTGAACTTGTCCCACTTAAGAACTTACCAAGACAAGGATCACATCTAGCCATGGCCATAAAACAACTAAGCAATAATATAGCTTACATAGGCAATATTTCACATGTATGTCCAGTTCATATAAACAGTAGAGAATTAACTAAGAGCTTGCAAGAACCACAAGATACACAAGACACACAAGATATAATTTGGGACAAGCCAAGTTCCCTAAAACTTATAAACAACAATGTACAATATGCAATTTTCTAAAATAGTTTAAAACATGAGAATTCGTCCAAAGTGTGCCACGTGTCATATAAAACTAATAGGTAAAGGAAAAATACTGTTACTCCCAACACAGATTCACCCTTTGTCTAAAACTTCTTTTTCAAGCCCCTTATCACAATCGTAGGCTTGCCTCTTACAAATCCTATTATGAAATTCTTCTAAAACACTTCATCATTGGAACACTTGAATTCACTAACACTCCCTAGCACACACTCTTATTTTTTCATTTCCATGCATTTTAAGGTAGTTATCCCTTGTGATGCGTCAACAATCGTTATCACTCCTCATCACGAATTGACATTGTTCAACATGTGTTAGCACACCTTTTCATTCCTTAGCATACCCTCCCTAGCTATCATGCCCTCACAACTACCCTTACTTAATTTTCAACTTGGGAACCCAGCCACGTCCTCACTTGACTACAAGATCTTGACCAAGTTACGATTACTACAATTAGACTATGCTTTTGAATTGTGTATCTTGGGAGGTACTCCACAATCCTAGTGATATGGGTTTGTGTGAGTTTGGTCACAAAAGGATTTTTCAGCAAAGAACCCAAGTGAAGGGGTTTTGGACCCAAGATGGGGTTTAAAATCTAAAAGAAAATTAAAAAGGAAAAATAATATTTCCTAAGTTCTAAGTGGATAAATCCCGTAAATTATAGAGGGTTCTTCAGAGGCCTAAATAGGAAAAGCTATTTAAGGAGACCTTAGTGTGAAGGAAAGAAGCTCAAGTGAGAAGGGGATCATTTGATCAAGGAGGCTAGGAGAGATGTATTCCTAAAGTAGGTCGAGTTAAGGGTTGCTAAAGGGAGGCCATGATCATCCACCAAGAGAAAGATCATCATGTGAGGGTTCACAAGAATGTCACATACCTTAATGGGTTTGAGATAGAAGTATGATGGAATATAGTTAGTTCCCTTATGTAATATCGAGCTCAAGAGAGGTGACTCACGAGAATTTAGGCATGTGATTTCAGTGATGTTTATGTGTGAAGGCCGCATAAAATTTTGAATTATTAGAGATGGTTGAGACCCTATCTTGTGGTGGTTAGTAGGCTACAGGTTCTGTGATAAATACCAACACAAATGGAGGAGTATCTACACTATAATTTAGGGCCAGAACATAAGTAGCCGTAGGTCTAATATTGACTGAGGTAACCATAGTTTGAGGGTCATAGATATCTAAAGTTTAGGTCAAGATTCAGTCAAAGAAATGCCAAGAATATATGGATCAATATGAGCTAGGTTGAGCCTCTTATGGAGGCAAGAGTTTCTATTTTTTCTATGGGTGGATAGGGTTTGTTCTAAAGAAATTAGAATAGAAGTATAATGCCCTAGTTAGGGAGGTTTCCTAGCATTTTGAGTCCACAAGTTATGCCCTTAAGACTGTAACAAATATGCGTACAAGAAGACGGGTCATGACCCTTAGAGAGAGGTTTATCTCTGCAATATATACCACAAATTTGGAAGATGATTTGCAGAAGTATGTTTGGATGTAGTAAATCCAAAGCAAGGTGGAACCTGAGTAGAATATTGAGTAGAAGAAATGTGCCATATGAGGAATGGATTGACATGAAGAGTTGATTTTTGTGGATTGTCCATATAATTTTGGACAAATATTTGAAGTAGCCTATATATAGTTAGTCAATGGGCTGTTATTGGATGATTTGTGACCCTATTTCAAGCATCGAAAAATTGTTAGACGGATGATAAGAGGAGTAGTTCACATTTTTTTGTAGATTGTACAACAAAGAAATCGGTACACAAGAATAGTGATTTTTATAGGACTCAAATCATTACTAGGTGGCATATTTGAAGATTCATAGGTGATGGAAGTGTTGTGGGCACTATACCAGTAAAATAATTGACCGTGGTTGGGAAAATTGATGGAAATACAAGTACAATTGGAGGGTTATTAGGTGAATATCAAAGAAGAGCCCTAAGTCTTGTATCTATGAAGGAAAACAAGACTGGTATAAGGGTATGTGTATTTTTCCTAAGGACGTGCAGAATTTGAAGGACTAAAGTAGCAATCAAGTGGGCTATCGAACTAGCCCTAGTTTACTGTATTGTAGAGGATTGAGTCAGTGAGAACAAGGGAAACCTCCATAGCCCTAGACTTGTCATCTTAGAGAAGGATTATAGAAAAAGTGGGCAAACTAAAGAGATGTTCACAAACAGAGTTGTGAAAAACTGATCGAACACCCTAAGTTTTGAAAACCTTAAAAGAATAAGAGGTAGATAGAGGGCAATTTTTTTTTAGCCGGGTTTAGTAACCTAAACGAGATGAGTTCGTTGATAGAAGTAGATTAAAGAGTTGCATGACGAGAGGCAAGAGGACCCACCAGATGTGTTTATGACATGTGGAATGAAAGGGTTATGTGTGGCCACCATTAAAAGGTTGGTCAAGTGTTGTCTTGTTCAAGGTAGATTGGTTGTCCAAGGACTAAAACCAAGCCCTAGTTGTATTCCTTGTATCAGTGTGATTGTAAAGGGACATGATCACTGGTACAAGAGCTCTAGCCTATTCTATTATAGTTTTTAATTTAACCAAGAATGGTTTGAAAAAGTTAAAAATTGTCATGTGCACTAGTTGATTCCCTGATGTGTGTAGATTTCGTTGTGCAAAGTAGATGTATTGTGGCACTCGAGTTTATTTTCATCAAATATTCTTAGACCAAACCTAGATTCTCATGTCTCGTGGAAATTCAACATATGCCTTGTTCACCTAAGAAATACCTGTAACTCATCTTAGGCTACTCATGTCCAATCTCAACTCATCCCACTTAACAGGTTACCGAGACAAGGTTCATCACATCCAACTCTTGTCGTAAAAAAATTAAGCAACACAATTTACATATTAACATGACATAGCACTTGGCATGTCTTAAATTCCATAGCACTATCTGGCATGTGTTAGCATCCCCTACATTCATTGGCATGCTTTTAAATTCCCTAACACAACCCAACACTTCATTTCCATGCATTTTGATGTAGTGCTCCCTTGTGTTTCCCTGGCACTCCCAGTTAACACTTCCTTTCATGCGTCGGAACATCTTAGCTACATGCCGCCCTAGCACTCTAACATTCCTTAGCATTGCCAAGCATACCTTGTCACTCCTCGTTATCACACTTGAAACTTGTTGACAGTCCCTACCACACACTATTATTCATTCATTTACATGCATTATGAAATAATTCTCTCTTGTGTTTCTCTAGCACTCCCTAACACTCCTTGGCACACATTGGCACACCTTGGAACTTGGCACATCTTGGCATGATTTTCTAGCACTCAATCATGGCTTGGAACTTCCTAGCATACCTTGTCACTCCCTCCTTATCACACCTAGAACTTGTTAACACTCCCTATCACACACTCTTATTCATTAATTTCCATGCAATTGAAACTAGTCCTCCCTTTTCTTTACCTTACATTCGCTAGCATGTGTTGGTGCCACACCCTAGAACCTAGCACATCTTGGAATTCCTAACATGCCTTGGAACTCTCTAGCATGTTAACACTTCCTTGGATTCCCTGCACACCTTGGTACTCCCTTGTTGTCATGCCCTGATAGATAGCCTTACCTTTTTTGTGACTTGGGAACCCAATCAAGTCATTGAAAAAATAGTGTTGTGTCTAGCCCAAAGTATCCCTTTGTCCAAAACTTCCTTTTCCATCCCCTTATCGCAATAGTAGGCTTGCCTCCTACAAGTCCTATTATGAAATTCTCCTAACAAACTTAGTCCATGGGACACCTAGAATTCACTGACACTGACTGGCAGACACTTTTATTGATCTGTTTCCATACACTTTGACCTAGTTCTCCCTTGTGATGACCTAGTACCCCCCAACACTCCTCATCGTGCATTGAAACTATTGGGCATGTGTTAGCACACATTTTAATTCATCGGCACACCCCGACACTCAATTATCATGTCCTCATAATTGCCCTTATTTTTTTTAGACTTGGGAACTCAACCAAGTCCTGCCTTGACTAAAATAACTTGACCAATTTTCATTTAATACAACTAGAATATGCCTTGTTCACCTAAGAATGGCTTATAAATCATCTTAAGATACTCATGTCCAATCTTAACTCATCCCGCTTAACAAGTTACCAAGTCAAGGCTCACGTCCAACCGTGGCCACAAAACAATTAAGAAACATAGTGTACATATTGACATGCCATAACATCTAGAATGTCTAACAATCCCTTGGCACTATGTGGCACATGTTAGCATCCCTTGCATTCCTTGGCATGCTTTGGAACTCCATAACACACCTTACCATTCCCTAACATGCCTTGGCACACTTGGAACTTATTGAAACTCCTTATCACACACTCTTATCTAGTAATTTCCATGCATTTTGAACTAGTTCTCCCTTGTGTTTCCGTGGCACTCCTTAACACTCCCTAGCACACATTGGCACACCCTAGCACTTGGCACATATTGGCATGTCGTACTGGCACTCTAAAATTCCTTGGCACTACCTAACATACCTTGTCACACCCTCCTTAGCACACCTGTAACTCACTAACAATCCTTGTCACACACTCTTATTCATTCATTTCCATGCATTTGAATCTAGTTCTCCCTTGTTTTTCCTTGGCACTCAATAACACTCCTTGAGATGCATTAGCACACCCTAGAACTTGACACATATTGGTATGTTTCCCTGGCCTCTAGCATGTGGTATCACTTCCTAACATACCTTGCGACTCTGTCCTTAGCACACTTGGAAGTCACTGACACTTCCTGTCATGATATCTTAATCATTCATTTTCACGCATTATTTTCACCTAATACTCCCCTGTGTGTCCTTAGAACTCCCTAACACTTCTTGGCATGTGTTTGCATACCTTGACACCTGGCACATCTTAGGCACATTCCACTCAAGCACACTAGCATGACTTAGAGCTGCCTAGCATACCATGGCACTCCCTCCTTAACACACCTGGAACTCGATGAAACTCCCTGTCACACACTCTTATTCATTCATTTCCATGCATTTTGACATATTTATCTTTTGTGTTTCCATAGAACTCGCTAACACTCAACACACATTTTCACTTGGCATATATTGGTATGCTTCCTTAACACTCTAGCATGCCTTGGAACTATTTAACATATCTTGTCACTCCCTCCTTAGATTACTTGGAACTCCATAGCATGCCTTATAAATACCTGGAAAATATTAGCTCTTGGTGGCACTTGAAAATTCTTGGCATGTGTTTGGATGGCTTATAATGCCTTGGCATGGTTTAAGATAAAATTTATTTGAGATCAGTTGTCACAATTAAGAGAGAAGTAATAGATAATGATTTGGCACTTAAGACACACTAGCACTTGGCCTTTGTCATGTATTGGCACTAGTGTTGGTATATCTAGTGTGCCCCTCTTGAAAAGGTAAGGTCCTGAATTATTAAGCCTCATATGTGTTCATTTATTTGAATTTTAACTTGGTGTTCCCTTTTTTCGTATAGAACTCCTTGACACATGTTCGCATACACTAACATGTGGCACATATTTTCATGCCTTAACACATGGCATGTATTGGCACTATCTGGCACATGTTAGCCCACCATGACACTTCTTGACATGCCCTATCATTCCCTAATATGCCTTGTCATGGGAACACTTGATACTCGTTCACACTCCCCGACACACCCTCTTATTCATTCATTTTGACTTGATGATTTATGTTTGATGGGGTGCATGTCTAGAAAGAGTTTCTTCAAGAGAATACAAAAATGATCGCACCATTACTGACATAAGTAATTGTGAGATTCTACTTGAATGACATTAGGAAAATACACAAGAGATTTTAAGAATGACATTTTTAGGGTTTTTTTTTTAATGGTGTGGGAATGATAAGAAGTGAGTGGTCAATATTAAAGTTCTTATCCTTATGATAGACTCGTCTTTAGAAAATGAAAACCTCATCATGCTTATCCTCCAAATCCTAATATTCTAAAAATAAAGGCCAACTTGCATAGTGAGGGAAGGCATTCTATGGTGTGCTATGTAACTGGGTGAGAGTGTTACTGTACTATGAGAGGGACTAAACCATTTACTTTGCCTTTGCATAGTCATGTCATCACAATTGATAAGTAATGTTGTGTCAAGCCTTACACCATCTCTTGCTAGAGCCTTCCAAAAAAATCTCATTTAACATATGACTTCTATGTCACTATTTCCCATTGTAGTAAACCATTCCTTAAAATCATACAACAATTCCTAATCTATATACATCCAACTGAAACCCTCAACCATCCAACTCATTCTTGTTTACAAGAGGGTTTCTCCTTGAAAACCCAAACACCATTCTCAACATCCATTCGACCTTCCTTTGTCACCGGGGCACGGATCTCCTTCAATAGTTTTCCCAAGGAGGGTGAGGCTAATGACACTTGAGATGAAAGACAAGCAAGAAAAAAATCAGATAAAGTTGTAACTTATGAAACTTTTGAAAACCCCAAGAAAGTCATATCACATTGTATGTCTTCCTTTGATCTTTGGGATGAAAGGGAAACCAATTCGAAGCCAGAGAACCCCAAGAAGAGTTTTGTAGCCCTTGACAAACCACCTCGGGCCTTGGGCCAGCCAAAACTAGAAAACTCAAACAACGCACAATTGGAGCAAGGGTTAGGGCCTCTGAATCGCCAGATCACTGCCCTATCAAATCATTATCTTTACTTTTACAAAGACTTGGTAGGCCCAGAAACCGTGAAATGGTGACCTTTCGATTTGACTTCCAAATGCGAATGGATAGAATCCTTGGGACTAACCCGTATTTTTTGAAAACCCTCTCCTCCAATGCATAATCCACCAACTCCTTCATTTGGGTCCGATATTAAGAAACCAACATCTTATCTAAAAAACATATTTGATGAGTAGTTGTGTGTCTTCAAAGGGTTTATCATGGCGACCATATTTATAGTTAAAAATATATATCATGTGGATAAAAATGCATGGTTATCATACTTATCTTGTATTTTGACAAGAACATCAGACCCTGACATTCTCCACAACCCATTCACTCTTCGTCAAAACAACACCTTGCTCTAGTCTTAAACTCCACATCCCTCTCTCCACTTACAATTTTTCCATGAGCCTCTAAGGTTTTTCCATAGTTTAATTCCTCTCTCATGGTAGAGATGTTGTAATGTCTTCTTCATAATAATAATAATAATAATAATAATAATAATAACTATAATTAATAATTAAACCAATCTAGATCCATCTTAAATTTGGATCTACCAAACACCAAGAGGAAGGGACGAAATATCTTAAGGTGCAAAACTCTTTTAGATTGAAAAGATATTTGATCCCTCTAAACACTTGGTAAATATGAAAGTTTAGCTAAATATACACTGGTCATATAAAATAAAAATAATCAAAAAAGTTGAGAAGACAAAATGACTTGCAAATTCAACATTATTTCTACCTTTTCTAAAAAAAATATTAAAATATATATAATATTTAAATAACTTAAAAAAAATTAAAATATTTCTTATATTCAAATAATTTTTTTTACGTTATGGCAAATTTTTTTAACCTGTTATTAAAATGCTTTTGAGTCATTTTCCACTCCACCACATTTTAAGAGGGTACGACCAAACACTTCAATTTTGACACATTTGAATTTAATTTTCCCACTCCACTTAAATTTTAACAGGGTATGGCCAAGGTTCGGCGGGAAAACCAGACAGGGATAACATTTTGTTAACAACACAGTAAATAATAGCAGGTGTAGGGAGCCAAAAACTCTAACATCGATAGAGATAGTGGAGGAGGGAGCCAGAAACTCTCTCATCGATATAGATATGCATTAGAGATTTTGACTCAGAAAAATATTAAAGCCATGAGACTTCGATGGGAAAAGATGATGGAGTGATTATTCACTTTCAAAATCCATAGAAGAGGGGGGTCAGGTCCATTCTTACATAATTAAAACTGGGTTTCATTGAGATATGTTTGTGGGGAATAATATTATCAACATGTATGAAAAATGTGGTATTTTAACAGATATGCATGGATACTGTTTGATGAAATGCCTAAAAGAGGTGTGGTTTCTTGGAATGTAATGCTTGCAGGTTATGCATAGAGTGAACACGGTAAGGAGATTGTTTTTTTTTTTTTTTAAATGAAATTGGCAGGGATGAAGCCCAAAAGATTAAATTTCACAAGCATATTTATGGTTTGTTATAGCTTAGGATTTGATCAGGGAGCCTCCAATAGTCTCCTATTCTTCGGTCGAAGAGTGTCCTCCCTTCGGCCTCCTTCCAACACTTTCTTTCTCTTAATGATATCCTTAGACTAGACTACTACACTCATGAAACAACCTTCGACCTCTACTATGATTGCAGAGATAAGAGTACAAACTTAGTCTGAATATGATAAACCCTTCAAGCACTATTTTGTTGTCTTCTCCTTCACTACATGACCCTTAAAACTTTGTTGTATGACCCTTAACACTTCGTTCTATGATCCTTAGCACTTATTTGTATTGCCTTTACAGTTACGCATTGTGATCCTTATTGCAGAGACATCCTTCCTTATCTTTAAATACTGTTTCTTATTACAGGTCCTTCAGAGGTAAGTAGATTCAATTCAAGTATGTTAGCCCTTCTTCGCTGAACTATCCTTGATTTTTGTACCCAAACTGGACCTGAAGCTCCCACTGCAATCTTAAAGTGGATCTGAACTTCCTTCCTGAAATTTAGACTGAGAATCTCAAAGATATGAGAGATTATTTTATGCTATAATGCGAGGTGCCTAGGAACCTATTTATAGTGGTATGCTCATAGTGGGAAGTGACAAGTACCATTACCATGACCTAGAATCTCGATCTTTGTATGCCTCCAAGATCTTGTCACTGTATTTTTCTTTCCTCAGCCTTCATACTTTGGTCCTTTCTTCCATGCACTGTCTGGCACTGTTACTTGGATAATCTTGGTCTCTATATTCCTTATCTCTTGAATTCGACCTTACAGAATCCACTAGTTTCCTATTCTTCAATCGAAGAGTCTCCTTCCTTAGGCCTCCTTCCAACACTCTCTTACTCTTAATGATAGCCTTAGACCAAATTGTTACACTTGTGAAACATCCTTCGATCTCTACTATGATTGCACAGGTAGGAGTACATACTTAGTACGAATATGTTAGACCCTTCAAGCACTGTTCTATTGTTTTCTTCTTCATTGTGTGACCCTTAAAACTTTGATGTATGACCCTTAACACTTCACTGTATTTCCTTTAAACTTACACACTGTGACCCTTATTTCAGAGGTGTCCTTCCTTATCTTCAGGTACTGTTTCATATTGCAGGCCCTTAAGAGGTAAGTAGATTCAATACTGAAGTATGTTACCCCTTATTCATTGAAATTTACTTGATTTTTTCACCCAAACTGGACCTAAATCTGACACTGCAATCTCAGAGTTGATCTGAGCTTCCTTCTTGAAATTTAGCCTGAGAATCTCAGAGATATGCGAGATTCTTTTCTGCTTTAATGAGAGGTGCTTAGGCACCTATTTGTAGCTTCTAACTCTCATTTTTACAAGGCTTTGTATCAAAGCGTATGTGAATGGAGAAACAAGTTGGAATTCGAAGTCAATAAGAAATTATTAAACAATGAACCTAATTCTCCTAATCATGTCAAAATATCAAGTTTGTAAGTCACCATTCATGACTGGCTATTCAAAATTTAAAAAATCCAAAGAAATGAAAGGCTGAAAACAATGCAAAAGCTTAAGCTCCCTCAGGCTGGGTTTCCATTTATTTGATAAACATAACTCTGAACATTTACAATTTTGCAACGTGTGAGAAATACCTTGAAACCTTAGAATTTACATATTTTGGTAACAAGAAATAATGAGTGCTACATCTTTATCAATCTTCAACGAAATTACGGGTATTGTAGGACTTTTTTCCCATGGAAATTATGGTGTGACGAATATTGAAATACAGGCTGATATACTACCCTGGAAAGTATGGTATGATGAGTATTGAATTACAGGCTCATAGACTACCAATCATTGCTCAAACTAGTAATGGTTGTCCACAACTATAGAGATGTCCCGAGTGCATTTCATCCCCTTTGGAATGACCACCAAATCTCCTGCAACAAAATCCACATACTGGTTTGAATATCCTTTCATATATGCTCTCACCTTACCTTTCAGAAGGTAAAATGTCTCCTTTGCGTCTAATTTTAGGGGAAAATTGCCTGGAGGACATGCCCATCTGTTACGCAGAAAATAGTTAAGGAGCTTGCTTAATGATTTGGCCGTCCTTAATGTTGGTGGGTATTTTACGAGTTAAATTTTACTTTAAATGCCCTTCACTAAAAACATCCTTAAAGAAAACACTTAACTAGAAAAATCTATTTTCAAAATATTCATTAAAAAAAAACCTTCTTTTTTATAAGAATACTAAATTGTATGCCTGCAGTAGAATATAGAATATATGGGCCATTTTTATGTTTATTTCAAATTTTAGAAATATTTCAGAATTTGACAAAATATTTCCGGAATAATTTTTACCTCACTATCTTGTCTTTCATATTCTTATATATTCTTAAACTTTACAATCCAATTAAATTCATCTAATATACAATCCAATTAAATTCATCTAAATAAATCACCAATCTACAATACAATTAAATTCATCTAGATAAATCATCATTGAAAACTTCCGAAATTCAGATCCCATTACTGGGTATACATGCTTTGAGTTTAATTTTCAAACCCATGTGCCATATGTTTCAGCTAAACCCAATATACATCATCGGGAATAAAATCCATTATAGAGAATGAAGAATTTTTTCATGAGTATTAAACTCTATGCATTCATAAGATCCTCAACCTAAATATGGACAAATAAATGTATCTTCCAATCATAATTCCATGCACAGGAAGTATATATCGATAAATAAGAACATAACAAAAAACAAAATGAAGAAAATCCATTACAGAGAATGCTGAATTTTTCAGAACTAAAATTAAAGTGGGTACTGCAGAGGAAAATAATGATGTAGTATGTGGGAATATATTTTTCACTGATGGTGAAAATGGAGTTATTAGTCACAAAATTACGTCAGACAAAAGGACTGATAAAGACACAAAATGATAAGGACGATATTTGTGAAGGTGCAAAACTTTAACCCCCAAATTTTCATAGGCTTTGAATAACTGTTGTGCATGTTTTTGTTAGATGTTTGAGGGTATTGATAGACACAACTGATATATTAATTTTTCACGATACCCAATAATTTTTCTATGCCATACAGGGTACTATTATTGTCCCTCTACAATGAAAGCAGGTTATGATGTTTGTGGTTGTTTTGTCCTTGGTAATCATTATATTGTTGTTTGTATAAAGGCTGGTGCACTGGAAACAATTTTTCACAGGAGTTGGAAATAAATAATCATTGAGGTGTGGTGAAGTGGATGCCCAATGGTCAGTGTGGGAGCATGGTTTGGCAAGCCACATGTTGTATTTGATAACTTCTAGCTTAAATGCTTTGATAAGCAAGAAAGCAACCCAACAACTTTTAGGTTACAAATGTCCACAAAATGTTTCTACAAATACAACATAAGACTGTATGAGATGTATAAAAGATGGCCTTTGATATGGATACCGTTCATCTAGAGGCAACTGTTTGGTTAAAAAATTTTATTTATTGTCAAATTCATTAGTGAGGCATGCTCATGGGGATGAATCTCAGTAACAGTTCACTAAGGATTCCCAAGCCAGTATGGTTAGGTCGATATGCTTGAGTTGGAAGTGAACATTATTTATTTGACCTCTAGAATGGGAACACTTTGTTGGGTCATAAACTCTGAGTTCTATCCTCTAAGGTATAAGGGTAATAGTGGAAGCTTGGTTGCAAATTCAAATTGGGTTTCTAATTCAATTTTGGCACAAACATTTTTCAATATGAAGGTAATAATTATCACTTTTATTTCATTATTAGTTGTTGGGGCTATATCAGTGAAAGTGCTTTGTAATGATTGCTATGCCTGAAACAAAGCATCTTTGACATGAGGAAATTGAAGGGATATTGCAACAGAGGAGAATTTTAGCATTAATTTTTGAAAGAAGGACAACTTGAAATTTTATTCAAATAAAAAACCCTAGAAGACAATGGTATTGCACAGTAGCCCTTTGACAAAAAAATGTAGCTATCTACATATTAAGTAATTTGATGTACAGGGATATAATATCCTAAGAACCATGTTGGAGATCTTAGGAATGATTAACTTGATATTTTCTTGATGAACTGTGGGATAGGAATTTAGAGAAAACTACACAAAGATTAGCAAAAACTCAAGTGGATGAATACAACTAGAAATTTGATGGAAAGGGAGTACATTTCAAGGTATTTTTGATGCCTTTGAAAGACGATCAGTTAGTGAAATGACTAGTATAAATTGTGATATAACCCTAGATGCTGTTGGAAGAAATGAACACAATTGTATCTTTGAACATGAATGGCATGCCAAAATGGTTCGCTGAGGATTCCCAAGCTAGTCTGGTTAGGCAACTATTCTTGAGTTGGAACTGAACATTATTTATTCCACCTCTAGGATGGGAACACTTTCTTGGGTCATCAATTCTGATTTCTATCCTCTAAGGTACAATGGCACTAGTGGAAGCTTGGATTCAAATTCAAATTGGGTTTCTAATTTGATTTTGGCACAAACATTTTTCAATATGAATGTAATCTCTTTTTATTCTTAGTTGTTGGGTAAATATGAGTGAAAGTTCTTTGTAATGATTGTTATGCTTGAAAAAAAGGGTATTTCACATGAGGAAATTGAAGGGATATTGCAGCAGAGTGGAGAATTTTAGCATTAAGTTTTGAAAGAAGGATAATTTGAAATTTTCTTCAAATAAAAAACCTTGAAAGACAATGGTATTGCACAGTATCCGTTAGACAAAAAAATGTAGCTATATACATATGAAGTAATTTTATGTATAGGGATATAAATGTCCTAAGAACCATGTTGGAGATCTTAGGAATGATTAACTTGATAGTTTCTTGATGAACTGTTGGATAGGAATTTAAATAAAACTGCATAGAGATCAACAAAAAATCAAGTAGATAAATACAACTGGAAATTTGATGGAAAGAGAGTACATCTCAAGGTTCTGTTTTTGATGCCTTTGAAAAACGATCATTTAGCCAAATGACTTGTAGAAATTGTGATAGAACCCTAGATGTTGTTGGAAGAAATGAACAAAATTGTATCTTTGAACATGAATGGCATGCCAAAATGGTTCACTGAGGATTCCCAAGCCAGTATGTTTAGGAAACTATTCTTGAGTTGGAACTAAACATTATTTATTTCACCTCTAGAATGGGAAAACTTTCTTGGGTAATCAACTCTGAGTTCTATCCTCTATGGTACAAGGGTAATGGTGGAATATTGGTTGTAACTTCAAATTAGGTTTCTAATTCAATTTTGGCACAAGAAATTTTCAGTATGAAGGTAATCATTAGCACTTTCATTTCATTCTTCATTGTTGGGGCTGTATCTGTCAAAATGCTTTGTAATTGTTGTTATGCCTGAAACAAAGGGTATTTCACATGAGGAAATTGAAGGGATATTGCAACAGAGAGGATAATTTTAGCATTAAGTATTGAAAGAAGAGTAAGTCAAAAATTTCTTCGAATAAAAAACCCTAAAATACAATGGTATTGCACAGTAACCCTTAGACAAAAACATGTAGCTATCTACATATGAAGTAATTTTATGTACAGGGATATAATATCCTAAGAACCATGTTGGAGATATTAGGAATGATTAACTTGATAGTTTCTTGATGATCTATGGAATAGGCATTCAAATAAAACTGCCCAGATATCAACAAAAACTCAAGTGGATGAATACAACTGGAAATTTCACAGGAAGGGAGTACATCTCAAGGTTCTATTTTTGATGCCTTTGAAAAACAATCAGTTAGTCAAATGACTAGTAGAAATTGTGATAAAACCCTAGTTGTTGTTGGAATAAATGAACACAATTGTATCTTTGAACATGAATGGCATGCCAAAATTATCATTGATGAGATGGAATATGGAAGGTCTCACAAGGAAAAGAACCATGTTATCCTCTCCTAGATCAAAGAAACCTTAAGAAATTAAAATTGAAATTCATATCTACTAAAGAAAAAAATAGGTTAAAGGGACTAGTGATTACAACCAGCAATAGTGGCTAAACCAAAATAGAGGGGTGTAAAAGATCCCCTAAAACCCTATAAGTTTCAAAATATAGTTCCTTTTCGAAATCATCCATTATTATGAGTTTTGAATTTCTCCCAGACAAAACATGTATGACTTCTACCAAACACAACATAAAGATTAAGCATGAAATTCAACAAAGAAAAGGAAATAAAACATCCAAAGAAGTTTTGAAGTAATACTTCCTCTTTCATATTCTTACCAATGCCATATGGAGAATATTTATTTGCGTCATGATTGAATAAAGACATAGTGCAGGGGATCTCTAAAGAAACATTCACATGCACATGTTTAGAACATAGGCGAGCAGTCTGAAGTTAGAACTCCTTCTGGAGAGCCAAATTACAAATTTGGAAATGTAATTCAAGGATAATTTCAAGGGACTTGAACCTAGTCATAAAATTTTTATTATTTAACATATCAAAGAATATTTTAGAATAATTTTGCATTTGACAGCTGCAGCAGGGAGCCATTTCTAGGATGAAATAAGGATGCAAAAGTTGTTCACGTTTCAATGGATGAATGAATACAGTTCTCCATGGCATCAACAAAAGGAAGCTGTGAATAGCCTGTGGTATGTTATTGCAAACATCTATAAATAGGTAATTCAATAAAATATATTATATTTGGTAAAAGTATGAAAACATTTGCAGCCACCATCAATAGTTATTTGGAAGTGGGCAGGTTGACTTGACACTGGGCAGGGGCAAAGCAACACTAAAATGGTCACGATCATTTTCATAAGAACGAAGTACAAGTTGAAAAGAAAATTTAATCAATGGAAAGTAGACCCAACCAAGATACAGAAGCCCAATCTACAATGAGTCACCACCATATTATGCCATGCATTTCAAGATTTTCCATACACAAGGACAAATATACTCAAGACACCAGACATAGAATTGCACACAATGTATAAATTCCTTAGTATCATAAGAGAAATAGATGCTTCCAAATATTTTATGAATCTATAGCACTATGTCTTTATTTGTGGTAATTCAACATGAAAATTTTACAAGATCGACATTCTTTGCATACTTATTTCGTTAAATATGGTAACAATGGATGTGAAAAATTGGGAAAAGAAAACACTAGGTTATTACCTGAAGAAATGAGCACCAATCAAGCGATCCTGAGATTTAATGTTTGCACCAATTACTTCCAGATCAATCGATGATGTATTTGTAGATAAGATACAATGAGAAGGGCATGCCTGCTCCAACTCATAAAATATATTTTTCTTCAAAGGTATATTTTCAGTTACTGCCTGAAAATTTCATAGCAATTTTACCAGTAAAAATCCTACCACAAAGCCACGTGCCTTACAAACTACATCTATTTCTAAATAGATTATAACATGACACAAATTACATAACATGTAAGATTCAAATGCATATATAGAATTAATATGGTTATGATTTATATAGATTTCTTCAACTTGAAAATCAGGCATACCTCAATTACAATATCTACATTGTAGAAATCCTCATAGTCTAGAACGCCCTTTACAAGTGCTATACTACGTCTTGCCTCCTCATCTGTAATTTTGACACTTGAAGCACGATTTTTCAAATTGGCTTCATGTAAAAGAGATAGGGAAGCGTTAGATACCACTAGAAGATCAAATCAACATTCAACATGGAATTGGAAAAATCACAAGCCAAGTCATAGTAATCAGAAACCAGACGAGTAATGTACTTTTGTTTTCTAATCTTCACATAGACTAATAAAGCCTGCCAAACTATAATGACGTTCTAGTTTGTATGTTGTGTATTGAATTCTTATGCAGTCTAGGATCTTACTTATTAACTTAGCTCATTGATTTTTTATGTCATTGGATGTTGAACAAAGTTCATTTTAGTGATCTTATATTTGGAGTGTATTTTTTTCTATAGGCAAAGAAATGCAAGTGTTCTACATTCTTAATTTCTTTTTACGACAAAATTTAAGCATCAGATCCACCTGAGAAATTCCATGAGAAATCCATCTTCCAGTCTCATAGGCTTGCCTATTCAAGCTCATGCTTAATTTGTGTGTGTGTTTTTTTTTTCTAATTAATTCCTATACTCGAATTTTGTAGTGTGTTAAGCTTGAATTAATTCACTCTTTATAACTAACCTTTTTCTTATCAAGTAGAATTTTAGGATACCAGAGTTTCAATGGCTCTATTTTATGGATATACTTTTAAAGCTACTTGGTCTAATTAGAACTAGAAATCCACATTTTGGCCATCTATTTCATACTAGGCTTTGCCCATTCTTGTTTTAAGGACATTGATACTACTCTTGACATTTTTTTCCTATGTATCCCAAAACCTTCTTCCATCGCTGAGAAACGATTCCCGAGAGAGTATTTTAGTAGAGGAATCTAGGTATAGTCAAAAAGTGGCAAGAAGGAAACTGTCCAAATTACGACAGTAGTGCTACATATCTTCGAGTATCATGGTGTATGTTCATTCTCTAAAGCTATATAGCACTGCAGTGCCCAAATTTAGGTTGAGACAGAGATAGAGACCGATTGGAAAATTTTACCTATCTTGTTTCATAGCGCAGAATGAGGCTAATATCTTCAGCAGATATTTACAGTTAGGTGGTGAATCATGCCTATGTAGTCAGTGGCTATGTGTATTTTGCAAGTAAATACCTTCATTGTCTTTCCATGACGTAGGATATAATTGTTGTATATCTGTTATATCGTGATGTTCAACAAAAGGACTTCTCAAATATTATGAAAAGTACATCTACATGGTGTTGTATAAATATGTTGAACAAATTTAGAACTTTTAGACTGAGTTGTAGTCCAGACTAGCTTTATAAAGAATGCATTGCAGGAAATTTTACAAGAGCCTAGAAAAACACATGACAGTTTGAGTATTAATATCTACATTGAATTCTACTATCCCGGAGGAATTTCTTTATTTTCATTTGTAGAAGGAAAGAACTTTGGAGCTTCAGATGAGCCTATGTCAAAATGATATCCTTAGAACTTGTTGAGACATCTTATTCCATTTACATCCCAATCAAGGAAGGAAATATAATCTTATTTATATTTCCCATTGCCATTTCAAATTCGTTGGTGTCTATACATTTCATTTAATACAAAAAAAAGGAATTTCCAGAAGTGTGATACTTAGCAGACTCAGCACCAAGTAATATTTGAGACAAGCTTTAGATTAACCAACCATTTTATATCCCAATCCTCAGAAGTAGGCCATGGTTGCATGATATGCACCATGTCTACACTGTATGACACCTCATGGCTGAAAATTAAAAATTTTTGATGTGTATCTCCAGTGGATGGAACTCTATATCCTGTTTTAGAGGGGAACCTCAATCTTCACATAAGATGCAAAAGTTCAATTATTCCCCCACTGAACTTTCTATTTTCAAGCATCTTTTATTCTTTCAGTTTTTCTCTCATGCTTATCCCATCTTGTAAGCCTCCCTTTCCATTTTAGTTTCCATCGCCTGTTTATCCTTTCCTTTCATGTAAGCCTTCTTTATTTGTGATAGGATAACGTATTTTCTATTTTGAGGTCTCTGCAAATATTATCATATGATTCATTAACACTTATCAAGTTCCACTCTTCAATTCTTATTTCTGTACAAAATATACAATCATGTTAAGAAGGATCAAAATATAGCTTTAAGAATAGGTGTTTAAATTTTAAATTTTAAACTTTACACTAACTTGTCCAAAAAAAATAGAAAAGAGCATTCAACAAATGGTGATGCATCTTCATGATAGATCGCTTCTTCCATCATTAGCCAAAATAAAACGTGCCATGATCTGAAGTATTCTCTTTTTCTTAACATAATTTTAAGGATGATCCCTACTAATAGAAAGCAACAAGTTTTGATTACTATCAACTAACCATGTATTTTCCGAATGCCAGCATCTAATTTCTTTGAATCAACCTCCTCCAAAATAACTAGAATTTTACTCAAAGCCAGAGCAGTTGCTATTCCAAAACCCATAAGAGCACCTCCAACTACAGCTGCTTTTCTAATTGAATGAGGAATCAATCCTCAGTTTGTAATTCCTGGAACCTGCAAATAAGCAATTCAATTAATACTTAATTACGCCGATAGGCGTATCCCCCTATCGGAAGGAGCATGTTTTGTGATTAGGCTAATTAATTTTTTTGATCTGATGGTCTAGATTGAAAGATGCCGATATATTCTGGTCGTCGCTACTAAATCAATGGATGAAATTCAAAAAAGTAACTTCCTTTCATATCTAAATCACGTGTTTAAACCATACTTAAATTAATTTTTTACAAAACATGATTAAAAATTTACTGTGCCATTTGTTGACCACCACCTATCAAGATTAACATTTGGAATGAAACTGAAACATTAACCCTTATCCAAGTGTGTGAAACGGTTATGCAAGGTGTCTCAAGGCGCCCGCGCACAGGGACAGGTCGTGAGAGGAAATTTTGTGATTGAACCACCGGTTCAAATTCTCAAATAAATGTGAGCGGCTCACACTACTGAACCATTGGATGACACGACACGTAGAATGTAACGGCTGTGATGGTTGAAATCATCACCATGACCATCTTCTCCTACACCCATTTCAATTTTCCTCACGCCCTCTGTATTTTCACAGCCTTCCTTCTTCGCAGGGTTTATGTTATCGACATCATGGACTTCGTTTTCTACTTGCAGGATGCCCACTCACTCCAAGAAATAAAAAGAAGAATACTCATACCTTTAGACTGGACCTATATTGTGTTGTGGTCGTTGGATCGACCAGCACAGTAAGTTTCTTCCCCTCTATTCTTAACATGGGTTTTTGTCATGAATATCAGGCGAATAAGCATTAAGGATGTTACATTTGGTAACTAATTTTTTGATCACATTTTCAGAGAATTAGCATGTAAAGACGGATGGTTTAACCCAGAAATGGAAGCTGGTTCCTCTACGGCCGCGGCCCAGAGTGTAGGTTAGAACCTTTTCACTTGGTAAAAGCTTTGTCGCTTTGCTCTGGACGCTGGGCAAGTTTAATCTACTCTCACAGAATGTAGCATCTATGCGATCGAATTAAAATAGTTGCATATCGGTTTTATCTCTGGCTTTCTCAAGTTTTGAGAGCCCTGTTAAAAAGCAGTAAATGTTTTAGAAAGCGTGTTTATATATATATATATATATATATATATATATATATATATATGAAGATCTCCGTGTTAAATTAATAAGTAGATCAATTCACATTTTTATTTGGTGCATTTAAAAATACATATATTTTAGTATATATTTTCCAGTAATATATCGTACAAAGATTTCTGTCTGCTGGATAGAATGTCAGCCGAATTTTAATGCATGGTCCAATTCAGAGTTCCAGGTTTGGCGTTGAGTCAGCCGCCATATGTGTGGTTAACGCAGCTGCATAGCTCCAATTTATTCAAGCTCCATATTACAATATATTACAAAAATCAAAGCAACGTATCCAACTCCAAAGCAACGCAACTCCATTGAAATAGAGTCGTATATAATGCTGTCCAATGTTCAAACATTTCAACGCTCAAATTATAGGCATCATTGCAGCGTTAAGGCAATGTTCTAGGCATTCAAAGTATATTGATCCAACCCTCAAATAAAAAGGCTGAGATTGATTCAACATTATTTTCCATTGTATTGCTAACGCACCCACAAAATATATATTACTTTTCCCATATATTGTTCAACCCATACATATGTTTTGAACACCCTTGAAAAAAAATATGATAGTGAGCAATTTCAAATGCTCATTCAAAATATAATGACTGTCATATGCCAATAGAATTTGTTCTGCTGCTTCAGAGAAAGGTCAATACCAACGCAAGCAAACAGAATTAATAAATAATATTAGATTTAAAATTAATATTAAAGGTAATATTAATAACAATACTATTAAATACAATATTAATAAGGTTTGAAAAATAATATGGGTAATACTAACAATCTTAATAAAGTTTTAAATTTTTTATTATTTAGTATTATTAAGATAATAACATCTACATTATAATATTAATAATCTTAAGAATATTAATATTGTTAAAAAAAAAAATTAAATTTAATATCTATAAATAAGAATAATAATATTTTTTTCGTAATAATTAACAATATAATTATTAATAAAAATAAATTTAAACTTTTATTCACTTTAACAATATGATTAAAAGTATTAATGATATTATAACTAACGTTGTTAATATAAATAATATTAAGATTAATTTTAATAATTAATAATATTTACATTCTAAGCATTTTAAATAAATATGGTTAAACACTTCCAACACATTCCTCAATTAGTGTCACTCATTGTCACCAATGCTCAATGGTACACAACCTTGCTTAGCCATAGTCACCCATGGTTAACCTTCTTAAACCATAATAAACAGTGGCTAACCTTAATTATAATTTATAATTATAATGATTAATTATAGTTATATTTTTAAAAATTGTTAAACTAATTATAATTAAAATAATATCTAAATAAATATAATAATATCAAAATAAATATAATAATATGTAAATAAGCATAATAATTGTTTAAGTTATTATAATTCTCTTTTCTTTAAAATAAAAAATATTTTGAGGGCTTTTAAAGCTCTTTAATAAAATTGAAATTAAAAAAAAGATATTATTGTATTAAAACTAATATTGTTAATAGAAATAGTATCAAGACTAATATCAATAAGTAATATTGATTTATTGATCCCTTGGGTTTTTAATATTTATCTTTTCAGTTCACCAATTTCTTTAGTTTCTAATATCAAACCCTTGGTGTTATTAGTTCTTTATGTTTATAATATTAATAACCCTTGGGGTTTATTAAAATCTTGAGTTTAAAATATTAATTCGTAGGGTTGGTAAATCTCTTGTGTTTAAAATATTAATTCTTAGGGTGTAATAATTTCCTCGTTTATAATATTAATATTTATCCCTTTGGTTCACCAATTACTTTGGTTTATAATACTAAACCCTTGTTAAAAAAAATATATATTAAAGTTAATATCGATAAATAAGAATAATAATATTTTCTTCTTAATAAATAACAATATAATTATTAATAAAAACAAATTTAAACTTTTATTCACATTAACAATATGATTAAAAGTATTAATGATATTATAGCTAACATTGTTAATATAAATACTATTAAGATTAATTTTAATAATTAATAATATTTACATTCTAAGCATTTTAAATAAATATGGTTAAACACTTCCAACACATTCCTCAATTAGTGTCACTCATTGTCACCAATGCTCAATGGTACACAACCTTGCTTAGCCATAGTCACCCATGGTTAACCCTCTTAAACCATAATAAGCAGTGGCTAACCTTAATTATAATTTATAATTATAATAATTAATTATAGTTATATTTCTTAAAATTGTTAAACTAATTATAATTAAAATAATATATAAATAAATATAATAATATGTAAATAAGAATAATAATTGTTTAAGTTATTATAATTCTCTTTTCTTTAAAATAAAAAATATTTTGAGGGCTTTTAAAGCTCTTTAATAAAATTGAAATTAAAAAAAATATTATTTTATTAAAACTAATATTGTTAATAGAAATAGTATCAAGATTAATATCAATAAGTAATATTGACCTTATTGATCCCTTAGGTTTTTAATATTTATCTCTTCGGTTCACCAATTCCTTTCGTTTGTAATATCAAACCCTTATTGTTATTAGTTATTTATGTTTATAATATTAATAACCCCTCGGGTTTATTAATATCTCGAGTTTAAAATATTAATTCGTAGGGTTTGTAAATCTCTTGAGTTTAAAATATTAATTCTTAGGGTGTAGTAATGTCTTGGTTTATAATATTAATATTTGTCCCTTCGGTTCACCAATTACTTTGGTTTATAATACTAAACCCTTGATTTATTACTTCTTTTCATTTATAATATTAATAATGTCTTCTGTTTATTAATCTATTTAATTTAAAATATTAATTATTAGGGTTTATTAGGGTTTATAATATTAAACCCTTGGGGTTATTAGTTCTTTTGGTTTATAATATGAATAATCGATCAATGTCATCCATGATCAAATGTCGCATTGTGAGAACAATTGTCTCAATGTTTAAATCAATCCCCTTGGGTTCACCAATTCCTTTGGTTTATAATATTAAACCCTTAGGTTTATTAGTTCTTTTGGTTTATAATATGAATAATCGATCAATGTCATCGATGATCAAATGTCACATTCTGACAAATATTGTCTCAATATGAAAATCACTCATGGCCAACCATGGTCATAGTTGGTCGAACGTCACATTGTGACAACAATTGTCTCAATGTTTAAATTAATTCCCTTGGGTTGACCAATTCCTTTGGTTTATAATATTAAACCCTTGGGTTTATTAGTTCTTTTGGTTTATAATATGAATAATTGATCAATGTCATCCATCATCAAATTTTATGAATATGAAATTAGCCATGGCCAACCATGGTCATACTTGGTCCAACGTCGCATTGTGACAACAATTGTCTCAATGTTTAAATGAATTCCCTTGGGTTCACCAATTCCTTTGGGTTATAATTTGTTAGGTAATGGTTTTCACTTGGGTTGACCAATTCCTTTGGTTTATAATATTAAACCCTTGGGTTTATTAGTTCTTTTGGTTTATAATATAAATAATAGATCAATGTCATCCATGATCAAATGTCACATTCTGACAAACATTGTCTCAATATGAAAATCACCCATGGCCAACCATGGTAATAGTTGGTCGAACGTCGCATTGTGACAACAATTGTCTCAATGTTTAAATGAATTCCCTTGGGTTCACCAATTCCTTTGGTTTATAATTTGTTGGGTAATGGTTTTCCCTTTGGTTCACCAATTCCTTTGGTTTATAATATTAAACCCTTGGGTATATTAGTTATTTTAGTTTATATTATGAATAATCGATCAATGTCATCCATGATCAAATGTCACATTTTGACAAATATTGTCTCAAGATGAAAATCACCCATGGCCAACCATAGTCATAGTTGGTCCAACGTCCCATTGTGACAACAATTGTCTCAATGTTTAAATCAATTCCCTTGGGTTCACCAATTCCTTTGGTTTATAATATTAAACCCTTGGGGTTATTAGTTCTTTTGGGTTATAATATGAATAATCAATCAATGCCATCCATGATCAAATGTCGCATTGTGAGAACAATTGTCTCAATGTTTGAATCAATCCCCTTGGGTTCACCAATTCCTTTGGTTTATAATATGAATAATCGATCAATGTCATCCATGATCAAATGTCATATTCTGAAAAATATTGTCTCAATATGAAAATCACTCATGGCCAACCATGGTCATAGTTGGTCGAACTTCGCATTGTGACAACAATTGTCTCAATGTTTAAATGAATTCCCTTGGGTTCACCAATTCCTTTGGTTTATAATTTGTTGGGTAATGGTTTTCCCTTGGGTTCACCAATTCCTTTGGTCTATAATATTAAACCCTTGGGTTTATTAGTTCTTTTGGTTTATAATATAAATAATCGATCAATGTCATCCATGATCAAATGTCACATTCTGACAAACATTGTCTCAATATGAAAATCACGCATGGCCAACCATGGTCATAGTTGGTCGAACGTCGCATTGTGACAACAATTGTATCAATGTTTAAATCAATTCCCTTGGGTTCACCAATTCCTTTGGTTTATAATTTGTTGGGTAATGGTTTTCCCTTGGTTTCACCAATTCTTTTGGTTTATAATATTGAACCCTTCGGTTTAGTTCTTTTGGTTTATAATATGAATAATCATCGATGTCATCCACGATCAAATGTCACAAACTTTCATTTACATTGTCTCAATATGAATATCACCCATGGCCAACCAACAATAGTTGGTTTGTCGCATTGACAACAATTGTCTCAATACTAAATCAATTCTTTTTGGTTCACCAATTCCTTTGGTTTATAATATTAAACCCTTTGGAAGACATATAGCTCTTTGGTTTATAATATGAATAATCATCAATGTCATCCATCAAATGTCGCATTGTGAGAACACTTCTGTTTCAATGTTTGAATTAATCCCCCTTGGGTTCAGCAATTCCTTTGGTTTATAATATTAAACCTTTGGGTTTATTAGTTCTTTTGGTTTATAATATAAATAATCGATCAATGTCATCCATGATCAAATGTCACATTCTGACAAACATTGTCTCAATATGAAAATCACCCATGGCCAACCATGGTCATAGTTGGCCGAACGTCGCATTCTGACAACAATTGTCTTAATGTTTAAATCAATTCCCTTGGGTTCACATTTTCCTTTGGTTTATAATTTGTTGCGTGGTTTTCCCTTTTGGGTTCAACATCTCCGTTTATTAGTTCTTTTGGTTTATAATATAAATAATCGATCAATGTCATCAATGATCAAATGTCACATTCTGACAAACATTGTCTCAATATGAAAATCACCCATGGCCAACCATGGTCATAGTTGGTCGAACGTCGCATTGTGACAACAATTGTCTCAATGTTTAAATCAATTCCCTTGGGTTCACCAATTCCTTTGGTTTATCATTTGTTGGGTGATGATTTTCCCTTGGGTTCGCAATCCCTTTGGTTTATAATATTAAACCCTTGAGTTTATTAGTTCTTTTGGTTTATAATATGAATAATCGATCGATGTCATCCACGATAAAATGTTCACATTGACAAACATTATTAATATGAATATCACCCTTGTGACCATGCTCATAGTTGGTCGAACATCGTATTGTGACAACAATTGTCTCAATATTTAAATCAATTCCCTTGGGTTCACCAATTCCGTTGGTTTATAATATTAAACCCTTGGGTTATTAGTTCTTTTGGTTTATAATATGAATAATCGATCAATGTCATCCATGATCCAAATGTCACATTGTGAGAACAATTGTCTCAATGTTTAAATCAATCCCCTTCAGGTTCACCAATTCCTTTGGTTTATAATATTAAACCCTTGGGTTTATTAGTTCTTTGGTTTATAATATGAATAATCGATCAATGTCATCCATGATCAAATGTCACATTCGACAAATATTGTCTCAATATGAAAAGTACTCATGGCCAACCATGGTCATAGTTGGTCGAACGTCGCATTGTGACAACAATTGTCTCAATGTTTAAATCAATTCCCTTGGGTTGACCAATTCCTTTGGTTTATGATATTAAACCCTTGGGTTTATTAGTTCTTTTGGTTTATAATATGAATAATCGATCAATCTCATCCATCATCAAATTGTATGAATATGAAATCACCCATGGCCAACCATGGTCATACTTGGTCCAATGTCGCATTATGACAACAATTGTCTCAATGTTTAAATGAATTCCCTTGGGTTCACCAATTCCTTTGGTTTATAATTTGTTGGGTAATGGTTTTCCCTTGGGTTCACCAATTCCTTTGGATTATAATATTAAACCCTTGGGTTTATTAGTTCTTTTGGTTTATAATATAAATAATCGATCAATGTCATCCATGATCAAATGTCTGTCTGACAAACATTGTCTCAATATGAAAATCACCCATGGCCAACCATGGTCAATTAATATATTATTAATATATTATAATATATTAATATTATTATTAATATATATATTAATATATAACCATCTATGATATTAATATATAAATAAATATTAAAATATTATATATTATTTTTATTATTTTTATATTAATAAATATTATTAATATATTATATATATTTCAAGTTAATTTATAGTATGTATATAGTTAATATTATTAATATATTAATAAATATTTTTAATATATATTATTATATTAATACTTATTATAATATTATTAATATATATATATAATATTTTTGTATATATTAATAATATTATAATATTACTAATAATCATTATAAATAAATATTCAAATATTTATTAATAATGATTATTAGTAATATTATAATATTATATTATTTATTAATATATATTATTAATAAATATTCAAATATTTATTAATAATGATTATTATTAATATTATAATATTATTAATATATATTATTAATAACATATATTAATAATATTATAATATTGTCAATAATAATTATAAATAAATATTCAAATATTTATAAATAATGATTATTAGTAATATTATAAATATATATTATTAATAATATAACCAACTATGATATAATATATATTATTAATATATTATTAGTTCTTTTAGTTTATTAATAATATAACCATCTATGATATTAATATATAAATAAATATTAAATTATTATATATTATTAATATTTTATATTAATATATATTATATATATTTCAAGTTTATTTATAGTATGTATATAGTTAATACTTTTAATATATTAATAAATATTTTTAATATATATTATTAATATATATAATATTATTAATATATATATAATATTTTTGTGATTTTAATCATAATTAATATATTTAATATATTAATATTCTTATTAATATATATAATATATATTTCAAGTTAATATAATAAAATTATTATATATAATATTTTTTATTGATATATAAATTAATGTGATGGGTAGTGGATATAGGCCTATCGGCGTATATCAACCACATTAGTAAATATAATGTGGTTGTGCTAGTATATTTTATTTCAAATCGAAGAATTATTTAAGGAAAGATGTTGCGAGGTTGGGGATATGGCTGACATGATGACCATTCTTGTTTATGTAGGAATAAGTGCCTCATAAGTAGCTCTTCGAGTCCACATCATACAACACTTAATGTAAGCTTCATGAAGGTAAAGTATATAAGACATTTTATTGAGAAAAAGATAAATAAATAAAGCATAATAAACTTCCTCATAATAATTGCGGCTTACCTAGGATGACGTTGTGCAAAAAAAACATGCATGAGTCATTTTTCTTTGGGAGTTCGATCAAATCATGGCATGCTTTCCCTTCACACTTAAAGACAAAGTCATGGAATCAATGCAAAGAGGTCGATGATATGCTATAAAGAATTTTTCATTTCGGTAAATTCACAAATAAAGAACACTATCATTGGATGCGAAATTTCCAAGTCGCTACGATTACGAAGTTTATTTCTAATTCGAATGTAATCATTACAACGACTAGATATATCATTGAACAAATTTACGAGAGGATCTGGAATTCTCTCACTTCATTTAGACATAAACACTTCTAAATGACGGGTTTGGAAGAAACAAACATATAACTCACTGCTTGACACCATTCCATGACCCCTCCTTGATTACATCCAACGATACTTGAAGGGTAGGAAACATTAGTATATGTCTTCTTTAATTTTAGCTGCGGCATTCTCCAACACATCCAATGCTTTTGGTAAGAAAGAACTATCTTATCTACACTTTGGAGAGACCGATTCAAGGACGAATGACCTTCATGAATGTCTACGCCCACTTAGGGAATCTTTGCCAAGAAGGTGAATGAGCCACAACATCATCTACAAGTCAAACTTTAAGTGCCTCTTTAGAATCCAAAGTCTTTGAAGCCTATTTAGCACAAATATCACAATACATAAATGGATGATAGGTCCTTGGTACAAGAACAAAAATCGGGGATCATATACGATGTATCTTGAGGTCCTCATTTTTATGATATGTACGATAGCTATTGATGTAATGCATAGAGCTATGCATGTCACATAGTTTATTTATGACCCAAGTGCTAAAGCTTACATGTTCAATGTGCATACTTGTAATAGTTGGTTGCATGGATATGTCCACATGAGTAGAAAAGGAATCTTTTAACCAGGTCAATTATTTTTGTGTACATGCATGCTTCAAATTCACTATATTTTTAGGTAGTCCTATATTTAAAAAAATTTAACATGTTGTTCGAGCATGCTTTAAGAAGTATGATGATGGCATAAGAACATATTTTTGAGAAAATCAATATTGGGTACCAACTAATATTCAGCTCTGCATTTTCATAGAATAAACATATTCTTCTTAATGCTACAGTTGGAATCTTAGCATAAAATTGATGCTCGAAAGCATCATATTAATGCAAAAGGATTCTTCTAAATTGAGTTGGTGAGACTAAAGTTCAAAACTTCAAATTAAAGCTTTTGGCAAGTAGCGGAATAAAAGGGACTGCAGGTCGAATAGCGAGGTAAGATCAATCCTAATCGAGTGTAAAGATAGAAGTGAATATGTACGGAAAAGTCCTCGAGAGGATGATTTGAAACCTTGATTAATTTTGAATCATTGGGGACATGGAGATCTAAATTAAATGAATATTTGTTCTTGTGAAAGTTCTAAAAATGACATGTTGAGAAAGATCCTCTTAGAACACATGCTCCGAATAGCGGTAAAATGGTCTTTTGCTATGCGAGAAGTTGGGAACTTGTGGAAAAACTTGAGGTGCAAGTGTCTGTAATTTTCGATTTTCAAAACCAAAATATGATCGGCATGCGATAAGGTTCGTAGTACTCATATCGGTGAGTACATTGCATTTTCAAATGGATTACTCCTTCTGATAAATGTAGTAAATTAGTTCTTTAGAGCTCCCTTTGTTCAGGACAAATGATAGAAACTGTTGCTTTGAATCCATCGACCATTTCATTGTCTTCGTTTGGATCTTTCCTTTCATTCCCAAATTTAGCCACGTAAGCCTTGTGGTATATTTTGGATTCAATGAATAGGATAAATAATGCAAATGGGTATGTTATATGTCCCATATATTGATAATTATCCCCTTAATGGGTCTCATAGAAGAGAGGGTCCCACTCTTCGAGGTATGTTGAATTCTTTTGAATGGTGAACGGTCCTCTGTTTAATTATTGAAATATATCAATTTGTTATAAATATATCTCATGTTTGCGGGAACTTGGAATGGTGAACAGTCCTCTATTTAATTAATGGTGAATGTTTGTGCTTCTCCTCGTCCTCAGGTTACGCTTTTCAATATGTTTTGCTGGTTCTTCTTCTCCTTTATGTAGGCTTATGTTCTAAATTTTATGGTTTGTAAGGTTTTGATAAGAACTTGATCTCTACACACTGAGGTGCTAGGTAAATGCTACAAGCACAAATCACATGGTAATATACCTGATAAAATGCGCTAAAAGAAGTTAAATTCATTATTTATAGTCTCGAAATATTTTGAATATTTGATTGTAAAATGTTACAAATTTCATATAATTCTCATACTATTTCAACCATATAATATGTCTTCTTTTCACCTTTCAGTTAAAAAGGAGGTTGAGTACAATATCATGATCATCCTATGATGGGTAATACCGGAATAACTATCATGATCAAATATTATGAGAATGAAGATGTTCAAAATGCCTCCATGCAACTCAAGGTGGAAAATTTTTCAATGGGCTCACATAAATGCAAGAAATGCATTTAACTCAAACTCAACGATTTATATATAGTTTTGAATAATTCAATTTTTATGATTCACCTCTTTGACAATGGAAGGATTCCCTAGACTCTTGTGCTCCCCATATATCAAAAGCATACTTGAAGAGGCCTTTGCATATGGGTATATAGGTATGAAAGCATTTCCATACTAAACATAGCTAACCATACTCCTTTGCCAGATTTTTTTCTTTGTTACAAGTAAAAGTTTGATTATATGATATATTATTGGTTGTGAAAATTTTGCGGTGGAGATACTAATGTTGGGGTCTCGATCATATCGACCGGACTGTTATGGATCAACTTAAGCTTCCTATCAAAAGAGCATGGCAAACTTGGTTTCATGGTCATGAGCAACATGCTAGCAAATATTTTATACATTTTCACTTCAACACTACAAAATGCGAAAATACCTATTGTAAGTTAGTTGTCAAAAAACAGCTTACACAAACGCAAGTTAGTTATCCAAGAAATAGTGAAGCTATTAGTTATTGTTTTTTTTCTCAGGATTTTCTTACGGTATGAATTAGTATTATTTGTTTAAGCTATGTGTCTTAATTCATGCGAGTGTATTTGGATGGATTCAAGACTATGAAGATCTAAAATTTGAATCTGTTTGTATATCATACATGTTGATCGATGCCTACTATGAAAATTTGGTGTAACTCTTTTGGTGGTGGTTGTATTTCTTGTGCCGATTATAGTTAATTTTTTTTTTGTATGTGGCTAGATTAATTTGTTTGTAGATTATTGTTTATTATTAGCTTTTATGCAAAGTCAAGCTACAAAGATTGTCACGGTGAGCTAACTCCATTGAGTTGTTTTTTTATTAAGTTAAAGCTAACTCCATTGTGTTATTTTTATTAAATTAAAAATATTGGCTTGCATGATTATATATTTTACAAGTATTATGCCATTATGTATTGAACATTTTTTAGAAATCAATGCCTATTATACAATTCTTTAAAAGGTGCTAGCTCAATGGTAGAGCACACATATGCGGGAAGGTTGGTGGTTCGATTCCATTGGCACTAGCATGAATTATTCAAAGATATTGTAGATTGTTTTAATTAAATATTTTTATATTGATTTATTTTATCGGTGAGATATTTTTATGGATTCATTGTTTTATATTGTCTCTAGAGAGACAATAGATAGGATTAAAGACATTGTCTCCATAACGACAATTCCAACTATTGTCTGTGGAGAGACAAAAATCGAAATAAGGACACGGTGAAGTGGTGTGAATTTCATAATAGCCCCACTCACATCACAAACGAGTGTCGGGCCAAACAGTCACTGGTGGTCAAACTAAAGGCACCCGAATTAGATGCATGCTCTAATCCTGAGGTAGAACCAGGAAAGGGAGACGAAAAAGGGAATAATATCATTTATGCAGACCCCAGTGCCATTGTTTCCACCACCAAGCTCCAGAGGGAGGACGCCAAGGGTCGAGAGGAGGGGGAGCGCCTCTTCCATTCTCAGATGTGGGTGAATGGTTCTCCGCTGCAATATCTTGTCGATAGAGGAAGCCAAAAGAACCTCATTTCAGTAGAGGTCGTGAAGTGTCTCAACCTACCGACCATAGTACACCCTTAGCTGTATACCATTTGGTGGGTTCACCCAGGGATAAATCTCCACGTCCACCAATAGTGCCGCCTTCCGTACAACATTAAGCCATTCACAGATGAGGTATTGTGTGATGTTGCTCCTCTTCTTGTAGATGATGTATTATTAGGCCGACCATACTTATGGAGGCGACATGCTGTGTATGAGTCTAGGCCTCGTGCTATTATTATTACTTTGGGAAATAACTTGTACAGGATACCAGAGGTAGTACCGCCTCCTGCCATCTCTTTGGCTACTGCAAAACAACATAGTAAGATTGTTTCCCAAACCAGAAAATTGAATTTCATTACCATTTGCCCACAAGGAAAGAAGAAGATTATGGCCACAACCTTGAAACAAGGCTCCGCTATACAACAACGTCATATGGACAAAGTCGTGGAGGAATACGATGAGATTTTCTGCTCACCCATAGAGGTTCCTCTACACTGTCACAACAAGCAATCCATCAATCTGATCTCTCGTGCACCGACGCCTCATATTGTCATACCTCATGCAGTTATACAGATAGAATCTACACATTTAATGTCTGAGGAAACCAAATTTATTGAACTTATCCAGCATGTCCACCATCATGTTCCCCAGCAGGTCCACGACATCTTGGAGAAATATAATACCAAGTTTAGCAGAATTTGCCTCTGATGGAGGAGCTTAACACGATGGGGACCATTGCTTCCTAAGGAGGGAGGAATGATCTAGGTGGATATTGGTGGCCACCCTCCTATTCCATTTGGACCTGTACCATCAATTCTTTCATTTTTTCAGTTTCAGTACCACTTACTATTTTTAGCATGTTTTCGAGTCTTGAACTTTCAAAGCCGTTTGGAGGCCCAAAACAACGTTTTTTGGGAAAACCTAGAGCAACATGCGTCCATGGACCGATGTTTCTCACACCAAAAGTTTTACTCATTGGATAGATATTTCTAACGAGGTATGATGCGTGTCAAACAGAGATCGTATGCCAAAGTTACGTCCCGGGGTAGTTGAAACACCAATTTACCCAAACGGGATCCATAGTTTTTGCGCTTCATCTCCTACGGTTAGGTTATTTGAGGTTTAGGGTTTTGCATTGTTTCTCAACAATAAATAGGCCTTCGAGCCTCATTGTAACGGAGTTCAGAGGCATGTATCCGCCACATTTATGATCATGATCATAACATTTTCATTTCTATCAACAATATTGTATAAGCATTTATCTTGTAAGCTACGTTTTAACTTTTTGACATTTTAGGATTGAATTGTTATCATTTGACATGTTATGATTCTTCATTACTTTCATTGCATTGTTTTGTAAGATTTAAAATATTTCCTTTATACATAACATGTTTCAACTTTAATACAAAATGAGCATGAAGTAAAGGTTATAAATTCAAAATTCAGTCCTAAACCTGAAATGATTGCTCTTGGCCTTCAAGAAGTCTCTTTAGGATATTGTGGATATGCAGAGATTGTGGATAGGCCCAAGGAGACTCTTTCTCCACTAGTGGTCTGAATGTTTGTAGATGGCATTTACCTTTTCCAAGTTTACAAACATGGCCTTTACATTTTCTAGGTTTACATGGATTTATTTAGTGACTCACACATAAATTTCCTTGTATATCACTTGAAGTCTACTTTTAATATGGAATATCTCAATCTTTATATTTGATTCTAAGTTTGAGTTTGATGCATTTTGTTTCTCATTATTTTTAGAACATTTTAAATAAGAGGGGTCAATAACATCTTAGACATCTTAGACATGGTAGATTAATATTGAAGATAACTAAACAAGAATATCTTTCTCAAAGGAAAAAAATAATGAGTTTTTTTTTTTTTAATAACATAATGATTATTTGGCCTTGATTATGACTATCCAAAACTTGAGTGGTATGGATAAAAGATATTACACAGTTCTATTTAAGACAATAATGATTATTATTTAAATTTCAAATATTTTGAAAAAATTATATATTTGAAATTCTATAAAATATATATTCTTGAATTCTATAAAAATATATATATAACATATTACACAGTTTTATTTCAGAAATCTCCAACAACAATAATGATTACTATTTAAGTTTTAAATATTTTGAAAAAATTGTATATTTAAAACTCTGTAAGTCTATAAAATATATATTCTTATTTTTTTGGGTTATTTTACATTTTTTTTTGGCTATAGAACAGAAATCAAAGTTGAATTTGATATATTTTTTTCTTTTTTTTGGGTATAGAATGGAATTTAAATTCCAATACCATATCTTTATATCACATTAATGAGAATAATATCTTGTTTAGAGATATTTTGGAGGAGAGTTTTATTAGTGATAATGCTTCAGGACTCAATACAATGATGTCGATGATGACAATGGAGATGAGATGATCTACACACTTTGAGATAGTTTTGGCTTTTCATTTATGATCATGATTATAACATTTTCATTTCTATCAATAACTTTGAGATAGTTTTGGCTTTTCATTTATGATCATGATTATAACATTTTCATTTCTATCAATAACTTTGAGATAGTTTTGGCTTTTCATTCATGATCATGATTATAACATTTTCATTTCTATCAATAATTTTGTATAAGCATTTATCTTGTAAGCTACTTTTAACTTTTTTGACATTTTATGTTTGAATTGTTATTGTTTGACATATTATTATTCTTCATTACTTTCCTTGCATTGTTTTGTAAAATTTAAAACATTTCCTTTATACCTAACATGTTTTAATTATAAGAGCATGAAGTAAAGGTTATAAATTCAAAATTATGTTCTAAACCAAATATCATTACTCTTGGTGTTCAAAAAAGCTCTACAGGAGATTGTGGATATGTCAAGGGGGACTCTTTCTCCACCAGTGGTCTCAATGTTTGTAGATGGCATTTACATTTTCCAAGTTTACATGAATTTATTTAGTGAATCACACATAAATTTCCTTGTATATCACTTGAAGTCTACTTTTAATATCCAATATCTCAATTTTTATATTTAATTTTAAATTCGAATTTTGTGACTTATATTACATGTTTTCCTAATCTACACTTAATGCATTTTATTTCTCACTATTTTTAAAACATTTTAAATAAGAAAGGTCAACATTTTAAAACATGGTAGATTAATTAATATCGAAGATAAGTAAACAAGAATATATTTATTAGGAATTTGACTTCTATGATCCATAAGTAAACAAGAATATCTTTATTAGGGAAGGCCGAAATTGAGATGACGTGGCATTGGATATGGAATAAATATGTGTAGAAAAAGGGAAGGAAGAAGACACATGGAATTAGAAATGAATACGAATGGCATTGTTAGTGAAATTATTGATGTTACTGGTGATTGGCCCGAGTCTTTTAGCGTGCGCGTACTTTGAATCATAATAAGGCCCAAGTCTTTTCGCGTGCACGTACTTTTAATCATAATTTGGTTCCATCCACGTAGGCCACTATATATACTTACATACCAAGCCAATCAAGCAAGCAAAATTTGTTTGCGAAATTCCATTCCAGTGAATATAGTTAAAATTTGCTGGAAGAAATTGCTGTAATGGCTAGCGTTTTTTGCTTCTTCTCCTCTGTCGACAGGTAGCAGCAGGAGCGTGTTCAGGAAGACGGCCAATCATCATCCCTATTAATGTCTGGGATGACGATTTTTTGTGCAATCTCTTCAATCCTTACCTGTGAGTAACAAAATATTAATCTTTCTTCTATCGTACCATTGTACGTAAATTTCTATTTCGTCTGAACGAATCGATGAAGTATATATATCACTTTTGTTAATGATCACTAACTGTGTTAATTGAACAGGATTCTTACTATGGAGAACGCGCGGAGACACTTATTGATGAGATTAAGCTCATGTAGTGGTGAGGAGATAATTCTTGATCACCCCATCTGCCATATGACACAGCATGGGTATGGGAGTGCCCGCCATTGATGGTTCTTCCCGCCCGCAATTTCCCCAAACAGTTGATTGGATTTTGAAAAACCAGTTAAAGACGGTTCATGGGGAACTGAGTCGCAATTTCTACTCTCCGACCGCCTGCTTGCCACTCTTTCTTGTGTTCTTGCGCTCCATAAATGGAAACAGGGATGTGCAAGTAGAGCAGGGTAAAATTAAGTTTGGGATATGAGAATTGCGTTTCAAATTTATTGCTCGATTGTAATTATGTAGGTTTAATATTCTCAATGTAGAGGTTAATACTAACAATGTGATAATTTTCCAATTTTATATTTTAAGGTTTTCATATAAGGGGGAGAGTAAGCCTGACTAGAGTTTCTAAACTTGGATAAAGAGATAATTTTGTGGATATAAAACTTGCAGTAACCTCGTGATCATGTAATTGTAATGACAAATTGCCATTGATTTGTATATACGGCGTTGAATTTATCAAAAGCAATCTGGAAGCAATATAGGATGAAAGCGATCAGGATAGCTGTGTAACAGATTTTGAGATCATCTTTCCTTCCTTGTTAAGAGAAGCTCAATCTTTGCACCTCGGACTTACCTATGACCTGCCTTATGTGCATATGCTCCAGATGAAACGGCAGGAGAGATTAGCCAAAATATGTGAATTCAAATTAACATGATATTGTCAATTCAACAACCGAATTAGACCTAATGCTGTGCAAATTCTAATAAATGAATGTTGCAGTCTCTCCACGGACGAAATTCATAGCGGAACATTGTCATCTTTGGAGGGCATACCGAATGTAATTGGAGTGGGAAAGAATAATGAATGTTCAAAGCCAAGATGGGTCTTTCCTCAGGCTCACCTGCTTCTACTGCACATGTCTTCATTCCTGCACTGGAGACATGAAATGCCTTGAATTCTTGAACAACGTACTCGCAAAGTTTGGCAGTTTTGGTATGTATGGAGGTTTTATGTTGTTTGCAGCCTGGCCCTATTTTTACGTTCTAGCTTTACTTTTTAAATTCCATTATGTTTAATTAACTGCGCATATTGCAGTTCTGGGCAACCAGGAAGGACACAAAAATCAGCAACATCTTACTGATTGGGCAACCAAGAAAAAGCGTACTATTTCATTGGAAACATCCAAGAATAGAAAAGAGGGAAACATCTGAAAAACTAGGAAAAACATCTAAAATATATTGGCTTTATCTAATTATGCAGTTTGATTTTATCTTTTGTAATAAAGAGAATGATTGCATTGTTTATAAAATGCTCATCTCTTCTTCATAATAAAGTTTGCCAAATGGTTGTAAAATGACAACTGCAATCAATCGGTACAAAGCCATTGATGCTTCTTGCAAGTTGCGCATTCAACTCCATATCTCCGATCCGAAGAAATTACTAATTATCAGAATTTAATTACGGTTTGCTAATGCTTCTTCGTCGTGAAGTTGAGTTGTTTGATAGTGCTTCATTAGACAAGGCCTTTATTCGGGCCACGGCGGTGGAACGCAAAGTGGGTACTCGAATCCAGGTATCCTCCAAGCAGAGAAATGGTCCATCTTCCTTTGGTTCTTCTAATGTCGCCTCTTGCCTCATCCCCCACACCTCACCGCACGGGCCTGCACATTTCATAAGACCAACTCCTGTGCTTCGCAGATTGTCGAGTATTGAAAAATCCTAAAGCCCCAGAAAACTCTTTTTACGAGTCGAACAACCCGAGAGCCCGCTGCCCCACTTCCAGCTTTTTCTCTCGAAATCCGACGGAGAGTGGACCCCTCTCTCATCCTCATGACCGGCTAATGCAACAACACCTCTGTTACGCCTTTGTTTACCCATAATTTGTCAAATCAAACATGAGTTGGCCATCAGCATTCTTGAATAGAATTGAAGTCTTGTGTCACAAGACTTAGTTGGTAACTGCCTTCCTGCTCCTCACCACACCGTATCAGCTACGTTGGGTCGGAAAGAACCGGTCCTCGTCTTACCATCTCACAATGTTGTGTTGTCACCTTTCTTTGTTGGACCTTTTCGTAATCTTGTCGTATGTGATGTTTCTCCTCTAGATTGTGCTGATTTATTACTAGGAATTCCCATACCAAGAGCTCGACATGTTGTTTATCATGCTACGGATCACCAATACCACTTACTGACACGATGGGCGCACATGTGCTCACATCCTCGGCTAGCACATCAACCCAACCTTCCATTGGCAGCTCCCATTATGAGGATCAATTTAAACCAAGATGTTTCTTTGTGCTTGGTTCGCCTGTCCGCTTGATTCAACCTCACCAATCCGGTCCCTCCTTCAATGGCTCCTCTACTCCATGAATTTGCGGATGTCTTCACCCAGCACGGGGGCACGCACTCCGGCACGCTCTGTTGAACCTACATTGATCTTATTCTGAGCGCTTCCTTACCCAATGCCCATCTTGCTGCTCCTCGAGAGGCGGTAGGATAGAATGCCAAGTCAGAAAGAATTGTTGAGCATCAGGTCATATTCAGACGTCATCCTATACATGTGCATCTCCAGTTTATTATTCCCCAAAAAGATACTTACGAATGAGCGCCTTGTGAACTATCGAGCCCTTAATAAAATACCCAGTAAAAACTTAACTACCCCTTCCCCGCATTGAGGATTTGTTGGACCATTTACACGGGGGCTTGTTTCTTCACAAAGATGGATTTGTGGGAGGCTACCATCGGTTCGCCTTCGGCCGACACATGGGCTTGCTTTTAAAACAAAGTTTGGGCTATTTGAATGGTTGGTCATGCCATTTGGACTGACCAACGCACCGACCACCTTTATGAGATTCATTAATGATGTTTTCGGGGCACATTTGGGTAAGTTTGTGGTCATCTACATGATGACATTTTAGTATTAGAGTAATCTTGGGAAGACCATCTTCGGCTGTTCGCACCATACTTGAGTTATTGCGAGCACATCACCTTCATGTCAAAGAAAAGAAATCCTATTTTGGACAAACATCAGTTCAATATTTGGGATTTATTATTGACAACAAAGGGGTTCGCCCGAGATCCCTCTCATGTACAAGCCTTGGCGCAATAGCTGACCCCCTTCCAATGCACATGACCTCCAAAGAGCTTCATGGGAGGTATTAATTTCTGAAAGTTTGTCTCTCATTTTTCACGGTTAGCTCGCCTTTGCACCAGTTGTCTCATCGAGCAAAGTTTATTTGGGATGCCGAAGATACGAGCAACATTTCGCTCAACTCAGAGTGCCTTATGCTCATAACTCTTGTTCTTCGCTTGCCGAGATAACAAATCAACCATTTGAGATGAAGCTGATGCCTCTCAGTCGCCATTGTTCTTAAACGGGAGGCCACTGTGGCATACCATTCTGAGCACTAACGGATGCTAAGCTCATGTACGGCACCTATGACAAGGAATTCTATAGTTTAGTGCGAAGCTTTGAAGCAATGGCGCCATTACATTCTTGTTCGAAGACCATCCTCCATACGGATCATCATCAGCTAATCTTCATCAACTCACAACGAAAGATTCAAGAGCAACGCCATTAAAGTGAGCTTCTTACATTCAACAATTCCATGCGGTGATTAAATACAAGAAGGGGACAGAAGTAATAAGATGGCTGATTTGTTATGATCGGCCTTTGCTGGGTCCTACACATTCTAGAGGTGCGTTGTGCCGCATATGATGCTTGGAAAGATATGTATGCAACAAATCCGGTCTTTGGTGAGATATGGGAAGCTTTGCAACACCCTACGATCATCAGTAAACTCCCTTTCTTGATTATGCATTCGTGATGGTTGGTTGTATAAAGTCAGACAACTATGTGTGCCACAATTTGATGATCGTCTCCATTCTCATCCATGAAGCATGCCTCTTCATGCGGAGAACGCTTGCTTTGACCAAGACATTCTCAATCTTCAAACACATGTCACTTCTGTTAACACTTGCAAAGCAAGTGGAAAAATTCATTCGTGCATGTTCTCTTTGTTCACAAAGCAAGCCCTCAAATTGTAAGCATGGTTTGTATGACCAGCCCCAAATTCTCATCCTTCAGGAATCCATTTCCATGGACTTTTTTAAGTGGCCTTCCTACTACTTTTCATAAACATGATGCTATCTGGGTAGTGGTATGTCGTTTCTCAAGATGGCTATATTTCTTCCTTGTCCATAAGACTACTTCTTTCAGACAGCATCTCTTCTTCCATCATGTGTGGCCACACTTTGGTTTGCCAAGTAGCATTATTTCGAGATCATGATTTTACGCTTTCCGGTACCTTTTGGCGTACTCTTTGGTCTTTGTTGGGTTGCCAACTTCGTTTCTCCACGCAACCACCTGAACAGATGGAAAAACCGGTTGTCGATCGTACTTTAGTTCACTACTTCCTTTGACTACTTTTCCAAAAAAAAAAAAAAGAACAGGATACATGTTGCACACATCATTCAACATAGTTACAATCGGGCAACACACTCCTCAAGCTGAGTTTCTGCTGCCCAGGGACTGCTTTGGGTTTCAACCAAGTGCACCCTACGAGATGCCATTGACAATCACCCTGCTCCAAGGTTTGCACATCGACAACGAAGACAAAAATCATCTCATCATTTTATACCTCCCATTTCTCAGCATGGCTGAAATGTGCTTTGCGAAGCAGCAGGTGTGCCAACGGAGACATGACAAACGTGAACACACTTGGCTTTTCAACACAGAATCGTGTGTGGCTCTTGTTGGACAAGCAACGCTTCAAGGGCCAGCATCATGGTACCCTGCGAGATATGGCCCATATACGTGCAGACGCATTGGAGAAAATGCATATCGCTTGGACTTGCCTTCCCGGCTTGGCATCCACGATGTTCTTAATGTTAATAATCTCAAATTATTTGAACACCTCTCCTTTGAGAGATACATTACAATTCATCATCCGGTTGATAATATTCCAGATTTTTCAGCCTCTCTGCTCAAAGATACAATTCTGGACTTCAAGAAACGGAATACACGACATCAGCCATACTTCTCATATTTGGTTAGTCGAAAGGGACACCTACAGCACGAGGCAAAATGGATCAATGCGAAACATTGCAACGCACTTTCCCTCGATTGGTGGAGGAAGCCGGGGCCTTTCCCCGGTCTAAACGGTAGAGACACGGGCAGCTTGAGGAAGGACACAAAAATCAGCAACATCTCAGCAGTTGGGCAACCCGAAAAATCGTACTATTTCATTGGAAACATCGAAGAATAGAAAAGAGGAAACATTTGAAAAACTAGAAGGAAACATCTAAAAATATATTGGCTTTATCTAATTATGCGGTTTGATTTTATCTTTTGTAATAAAGAGAATGATTGCATTGTTTATAAAATGATCATCTCTTCTTCATAATAAAGTTGTTGATATTGTTTCTGGCTTTGTGTTATTCCGGTTTGTGTCTACGATGCCTTTCTGTGATTCTGTTTTAATTTCGGTTACGCAAGTAGATCAAGTTCCCTTCACAATATCCTGTGGATCTCCTGGAAGGCCTTTTAATGGTGGATAATATTGTGCGTCTTGGAATCGATAGACACTTTGAAAAGGAAATCAAGGAAATTCTCGATTGTGTTTACAGGTATCATAAAACTTTTAATTTGACTAACCTTCCCTTAGTTTCTCTGAAATCTTCTTCTTTGTTTATGACATGTATCACTGCATACGAGCATTAAGACGAAAAGTGTGAGATCGCTGCTATGGGATTTCGACTTCTTAAAACACATGAATATGATTGTAACTCCAGTGCTTCTGGATACTGTAATTAGTTCAAAAATTCATTGTGTTTATTTTTAAGGAGATTTACGTTTAAATCTAGAGGGATAGGGATATAGTATGAAACTTTATAGAGGCAATTTTTATTTAGATTGGACATTTTGAGAATAGTAGGGATAGAGATAAGAGTAAGATCAATTTTTTAACCTTCCCAAAATTTAAAATATTTTCAAAATTTGAAGTTCAAAAATCCTTGAATTTTAATATTGAAATTAATATGAAAAAAAAGCCTTTTATCTCTGAAACAAGAATATGCGATACGGTAATATTTTATCTGCGATACGTTAATTTAATATCTGAATTAGGTATCATTCTTCTCCTTGACCTTTGGGCATCGTATTAAGAGCCGTTTTTGAGCCACTTCAAGATACAATAGGCATTTCTTTGGCCTCAACTTGATCGATTTAACGAAGAGCTGTGTAAGCATGTTCAGTAGGCTTTGTATAGAGCTTCCCAACCTGGCATTTTCACGGAAAGTATTTTGGATGAAGCTAGAGACTTAGCACAAATAGCCAAGAGGGACTCTTGAGAAAGGGAGATTTTCTTTGCCTTGGAACAACAAACAAAATCTCTGACATGAGGTAAACTACGTCCATACACGTGGACTGCTTATTTGTTTTCTCAACGAAGAAGCTATTGGACGAGTTTCTAATATTTTGTTTGTATTGATTCAGGTATGTTTGGACAATTCTTAATGTCAGTGTCCCTAAAGGTGGAAGCAAAGATATTATGGGGTGTATAGCTAGGATTATGTACACCTAACCGAAAGTCTTTAGGTAAGTTTATTTTCACTTTAATTCTTTTCATCCTTTTTCAAAATTTAGCATAATTTACGAGTTCTTTCTTTACTTGCCTTGTTGAGAATGAAGTAATAGATACAACAGAATCTTTGCATTTTTTTCTAATTTAAGAGCGCAAGAGTGAACAACCAAAAAATTTTAGAGTGGCCAAACTGCGACTTCAACATTGTCCGGAAATTCATAAAGAGTAGAAAGAATGTCCTGATAATTAACCAACTTCATGATTTTGGCTATTATTCCAAAATGTAGTATATATCCACTTCAATTGTTTCGTTCAAATTTATTCTAAATACTTCTTTGATTAGTTGCGCACCACAGTGGTTTAAAGCATTCGGAGTTACCTTTGGCTTGCCTTGGGTCGAGAGGGCCTATTGGAATTTTTTCTTTTTTAGTGGCGGCGGGCACGTATGAGCCTAGTGGCCAAAATCTGAGTTTCCTCCTTTTCAAAAGTGGTGATGAAAATATTGCAAGTCACTGCCGGCCAGGCAGTGACAAGAAGAAACAAGTACAAAGGCAGCAGCAGCAGCAGCAACAGAGATTGAGTGCACAACACTCTGCATTGAAGAAGAATGGGAATGAATTAATTTTTATGGGCCGCAGCCACAGATTGCAGATAAAATTAACTCAGTGATGGGCGGAGCCGTTCTTCACAGTGGAAGGAAGAAGATTTTCGTAGATATTTTCTACAGAGGAACAGAGATATTAAAAACCAGTCGTTTCGGGCTTTAAAGTCCTCAACAACTAGAATGAATGGAAATTGTTTTAACAGGCGGAAGTCCTTTTATTTTTGAATTGGCGGGACAAGTGGTCCCCACCATTTCTATGCCAATCGGAATCGCAAAGTTATGTTGGAGCAGTGTCTTGTTGATATGGAGCCGCGATGCGATGCGATCCAATCGCAATCACATAATCGCAAGGTTTAAATCGGCGGGATTTTATTGTGTGCCCCGATCAGGGCAGATCCGATCGCAATCGAAGGATCGGAGGGTGCCCGTGTTTCCAATCACAATCGAAGGATCGAAGGTTTGTTTGTTTTGTAGCGCATTTTGTTTAAAGCGCGGATTCGACGGTTTTATACAGCGGATTTAATATCGAGCCATCGAGTCCATGGTGTAATCGCAATCGAAAGATTGAATGGATTACAAAGTTTGTTGTCAAGCCGTTTGCCGATTGTCAATTGCCGACTGCGTAGTGGTCCCCACTTGTACGTCAGGCATTTCATATTTTATAGTTCCGCAAAGGATTTTCCTTTGTATTTGGTTTTATTTTTGGTTTTAAGCTTTAATATAGTTTTTTGTTTATGTCTTCCAAAATATAAATGTACTCCCTCGTAAAAGACATGAAAATACATTATATTATATTGTTACATTTTTAGTGTTTACACAATGTGGCTATGAAACCTGAAATATTGGTACTCTTGAGAGACGAAGTGTTTTTCTATACCTTTACGTACGCAATGATGCAACTTGTTGTTATCCCTCTCACGAAGGAAGATTTATTATCAGTTTTGAAAAATAATAAAGCTTGTTTAAAGCGTGAAAAGCTCTTGTCTCATCGAGTTGTTTAAATTTCTGCTGTGTTGTAGAGGAGTATTCTCTCCATTCTGTTTACTTGGAATTCTCAAAATTCCAACATGGTATCGGAGCTAATCTAGGCTCTTTGAAGAGTTCAAAGAAGCTGAAGAAGAAGACCTGTTGCAGCGTTTCTCTCCAGCAGCGTGAAAAGCTCAACAGAAGTCAAGGTCAGGTATTTCTCAAAGATAAAAGAGCAGTTGTTTATTGTTTAAAGGAGTTTGTTCTTTCAAGAAGGAAAGACAATTTGTTAAACTCTGTGTTCAGTTTAAGAAGCAATGGCTGGACCAAGCACTGGTATGAATCTTGGAAGTGTTCAGCTTCCACAGTTTAATGGAAAGAACTATGATTATTGGGTCATTACCATGAGAGCCCTGTTTGTCTCACAAGACTTGTGGGAACTAGTAGAAGATGGTTTCACAGAACCAGCTGATGAGCAGGCTTTTAATGCCTTAACTCAAGCAGAGAAAGATGTATTGAAGAACAATAGGAAGAAGGATGCTAAAGCTCTCTTTTGTTTGTATCAAGCTGTAAATGAGAGTGTGTTTCCAAGGATAGCAGCAGCTAAGAAGTCCAAGGAGGCATGGGAAACTCTGAAAGTTGCCTATCAAGGTATGGAGAAAGTTAAAACAGCAAAACTTCAATTGTTGAGAAGAGATTTTGAAACTCTTTGCATGAAAGAGTCAGACAGTGTTGACACATTTTTCACACAGGTGATTGGGATTGTCAATCAGATAAGATCCAATGGAGAAACTCTTGAAGAAAGAAGGATTGTGGAGAAACTTTTGAGATGCTTACCCTCAAAGTTTGATTTTATTGTAACCACCATAGAAGAGACCAAAGATCTCTCACAGTTCACAGTGGATGAACTTCATGCCTCACTGATAACTCATGAACAAAGATTGAGCAGAGATGAACATTCATCTCTTGAGCACGCCTTCAAGACCCAGATGCCTTCAGGAAGAGGAAGAGGTCAAAGAAAAGGAAGAGGAAGAGGCAGAAGTCAGAATAGAGGTGGAAGGGACAGCTCTTCACATTCACATGGAAGGAGCAACAGTCAAAGCCAGAGCCATGGCCAATGCAACAGCATGCAAGGTGGACATCAACACCAACATGCTCAAGGAAAAAGGTATGAAAAATCCAATGTCCAGTGTCATTATTGCAAGAAATATGGGCACTATGCCAATGAATGTAGAAAGAAGCAAAATGACATAAAGTATAGGCAGAATGCTAATGTAGCAAAAGAGGAAAAGAACCCAAGTAATGTGTTGTTAGCTTGTAATGTAGCACAAGATAAAGAAGATGATGTTTGGTTCTTAGATTCTGGATGTAGTAATCACATGACTGGCAACAGAGCAATGTTTGCCAATCTTGATGAAGAAGTCAAATCTGAAGTGACCACAGGGACTGATACTAAAATCTCTGTCAAAGGGAGAGGCAGAGTAAGTATTCGAGCAAGGAATGGGGAGCAAAAATTTGTCACTGATGTGTATTATGTTCCAGGTCTGAAATGTAATCTTTTGAGCGTTGGGCAGCTCATAAACAAAGGTTACAATGTTATATTCAAAGATGATGTGTGCACCATAAAAGATATTCCTCCAAGTAAGAAAATTATTGCTGAAATTCAAATGACCAGCAATAGAATGTTTCCACTCAAGCTCAACATTGAATTGAAAGGAAAAGGAAAGAATGTAGCAGCTGTAACTCAAGAAGCCTTCCAGAAGGAAGAGAAAGATGAAAATTGGTTATGGCATCTGAGATTTGGACATCTAAATTTCGGAGGCTTGAATTTGCTGCACAGAAAAGGAATGGTAAGAGGTTTACCACTGATTGAAAAGCCTGACAGCCTATGTGAAGGCTGCATCTTAGGAAAGCAACACAGAGAAAATTTTCCTTCAGGGAAAAGCATACGGGCGAAAGCACCTTTGGAGATAATCCACTCAGATTTATGTGGGCCGATGCAAACAGCATCTGTTTCAGGCAACAATTACATGATGACTTTCATTGATGATTTCACACGAAAAGTGTGGGTTTATTTTCTGAAATATAAGAGTGAAGTCTTTCAGAAATTTCGTCAGTTTAAAGCTCTTGTAGAAAAACATAGCGGACTGCACATTAAAGTCCTCAGAACTGACAGAGGAGGAGAATACATATCAAAAGAATTTCTGCGTTTTTGCAGAGAGAACGGCATACACAAGCAGTTTACCACAAGGTACACACCGCAACAGAATGGAGTTGCTGAAAGGAAGAATCGAACCATAATGGAGATGGTGAGAAGTATGTTAAAGGCAAAGCACTTGCCGAATGAGTATTGGGCAGAAGCAGCAAACTATGCTGTATATATTTTGAATAGATGCCCCACAAAAGCAGTGATGAACAAAGTTCCAGAAGAAGCGTGGAGTGGCAGAAAACAGGGAGTCACCCACATGAGAGTTTTTGGATGTGTAGCATATGCACACATTCCAGACAAATTGAGAAAGAAGTTGGATAGTAAGGGGGAGAAGTGCATTTTTCTTGGATATTGTGAAGATTCCAAAGGATACAGACTGTATAACCCATCCACAAAGAAGTTTGTAATTAGCAGAGATGTGCAATTCATCGAAGAGGAAGCGTGGGATGGAAGCATTGAGAAAACAGTTAATGTTAAAAACTGTTTATCTCATGATGAAGATGATGTAGATGTGGTTGAGATTAATAACCCATCCATTTCACAACCTCCAGCAGCGCAAGGCCAGCAAGGGACGCCTCAAGCGGCAGTAAGAACACCCTTGAGAAGAAGCGGCAGTGGTTCACCGAGTACACCACAAGGAGCAGAATTGAGTGCTTCATCAAGCACGGCTACACCAAGTGAAAGAGGAACAAAGTTCAGAAACCTTAGAGAAATCTATGAGCAAGGAGAAGCAAACGAAGGTATGAATTCCTTATTTGCTTTGTATTGTCAAGTTGATGATCCTATTCATTTTGAAGATGCTATTAAAGATAGAAAATGGATAGAAGCTATGGATGAAGAAACTAAAGCCATAGAGAAGAACAAAACATGGGAGTTGGTTGATCTACCAGAAGGTAAAGAAGTCATTGGAGTTAAATGGGTATACAAGACCAAAAGCAATGCTGAAGGAAAAATAGAAAGACATAAGGCCAGACTTGTTGTCAAAGGATATAAGCAAAAGCAAGGGATTGATTATGAAGAAACTTTTTCACCAGTTGCAAGAATGGAGACGGTAAGAGCAGTGCTGTCCATAGTATCACAAAATAGATGGAAAGTATATTAGATGGATGTAAAATCTGCATTTTTAAATGGAATTTTAATGGAAGAGGTATATGTGGAACAACCTCTTGGATATGAGAAGAAAGGCCAAGAGCATAAGGTCTGTAAATTGAAGAAAGCTCTTTATGGGTTGAAACAAGCACCAAGATCATGGTACAGCAGAATAGATTCTTATCTATTGGAGAATGGATTTGAAAAGTGTGAGGGAGAACCCACCCTCTACATCAAAGAAAAGGATGGTAAGTTATTGATTATTGTCTTATATGTTGATGATTTAATTTTTACAGGTAATGATGATTACCTTGTTGAAAATTTTAAAACAGTCATGAAAGATGAATTTGAAATGACTGACATGGGTTTATTAAGATACTTCTTGGGAATAGAAGTGGAGCAAAGTGAGAAAGGAATTTTTATTTCTCAAGCAAAGTATGTGAATCAAGTTTTGGAAAGATTTAACATGCAGGAGTGCAAAGCTGCAATTACTCCCACAGTAATGGGATTGAAGTTGAGTAAGAATGACAGTAGCAAGGATTTTGATCCAAGTTTGTATAAAAGCATAGTTGGTAGCTTCATGTATTTGACTGCGGCTAGTCCGGATATTATGCATGATGTTAGGTTAATTTCCAGATTTATGGAAAAGCCAAAAGAAGCTCATTGGCAAGCAGCAAAGAGAATTCTGAGGTATGTGAAAGGAACAAAAGGATTTGGTATTTTATATACTACTTCAGAAAATTCAGAATTAGTTGGATACACTGACAGTGATTGGGCTTGAAGTGTAGATGATCGGAAGAGCACTTCCGGTTATATTTTTCATATGGGTTCAGGAGCCATTTCATGGGCTTCCAAGAAACAACCTATTGTAGCATTATCTACAGTAGAGGCAGAATATGTGGCAGCTACAGCAACAGCGTGTCAAGCAATTTGGATGAGAAGGATGATGAGAAGTTTGTGCCAAGAACAGGTAAAAGGCACTGTGATTTATTGTGACAATAGGTCAGCTATTGCATTGTCAAAGAATTATGTGTTTCATAAAACAACAAAGAACATAGACACAAAGTATCATTATATCAGAGAATTGGTGACTAATGGTGAAGTTGTTTTACAGCATTGTAAAACAGAGGAACAATATGCAGATATTTTAACTAAACCATTGGGACAGAAGACCTTTGAATTTCTAAGAAAATGCTTGGGTATGATGAATAACCCAGCAGCTGACTTTAAGGGGGAGTGTTGAAAATATTAAAGTCACCTGCCAGCCTTGGGCAGTGACAAGAAGAAACAAGTACAAAGGCAGCAGCAGCAGTAGCAACAGAGATTGAGTGTGCAGCACTATGCATTGAAGAAGAATGGGAATGAATTAATTTTGATGGGCCGCAGCCACAGATTGCAGATGAAATTAACTCAGTGATGGGCGGAGCCATTCTTCACAGTGGAAGGACGAAGATTTTCATAGATCTTTTCTACATAGGAACGGAGATATTAAAAACCAGTCGTTTCGGGCTTTAAAGTCCTCAACAACCAGAATGAATGGAAATTGTTTTAACAGGCGGAAGTCCTTTTATTTTTGAATTGGCGGGACAAGTGGTCCCCACCATTTCTATGCCAATCGGAATCGCAAAGTTATGTTGGAGCAGTGTCTTATTGATATGGAGCCGCGATGCGATGCGATCCAATCACAATCACATAATCGTAAGGTTTAAATCGGCTGGATTTTATTGTGTGCCCCGATCAGGGCGGATCCGATCGCAATCAAAGGATCGGAGGGCGCCTGTGTTTCCAATTGCACTCGAAGGATCAAAGGTTTGTTTGTTTTGCAGCGCGTTTTGTTTAAAGCGCGGATCCGACGGTTTTATACAACGGATTTAATATCGGGCCATCGAGTCCATGGTGTAATCGCAATCGAAAGATTGAATGGATCACAAAGTTTGTTGTCAAGCCGTTTGCCGATTGTCGATTGCCAACTGCATAGTGGTCCCCACTCGTACGTCAGGCATTTCATATTTTATAGTTCCGCAAAGGATTTTCCTTTGTATTTGGTTTTATTTTTGGTTTTAAGTTTTAATATAGTTTTTTGTTGTAATGTTTAAAATATGCACGGCATATAAATGCAAAAGGCCCGCGAAGTCTATTGTATTGTATTGTTCTGTTTTAGTGTTTTCACATAGCAGCGCGGAAAACAACAGAGACACACAGCAGTGTTGGTACTCTTGAGAGACAGAGAGTGTTTTTCTATGCACTGCGTCTGTAGCAGTCACCTTTGTTGTTATCCCTCTCTGAAGAGGAAGATTTCTATCAGTTTTGAAAGTAATAGAAGCTTGTTTTAAAGCGTGAAAAGCTCTGTCTCCTGTCAAGTTGTTTAAATTTCTCTGTGTTGTAGAGGGGAGATTATTCTCTCCATTTCTGTTTGCTTGGAATTCCCAAAATTCCAATAGTGGCATGCTTGTGTACTTTTTTGGATGATATGTATGATACATATGGAACCCTTGATGAATTGAAGTTGTTCACCGAGGCTGTGAGAAGGTAGGATGTTATTCCAATTATCATCACCATCTGTATTGGCATTGCATATCATTTTTTTTTGTGCCTAATTATATTAGGATGGCTCTTCAGATGGGACCTTTCCTTGACAGAAAGCCTTCCAGACTATATGAAACTCTACTACAAAATATTTTACGACATTGTTCACGAAGTGGTTCGGGAGGCAGAGAAGTTACAGGGGCGCGAATTGCTTAGCTTTTTCAGAAAGGAAGTAAGTAGTACTGATGAATTTGTGAATTCTTTTTATCTGACTTAGCGTGCAGGAATAAACATTAAGATTATTTGCTAATCTCAATCTTGAAATTATCAGTGGGAGGAGTATCTTCTGTCGTATAATCAAGAAGCTGAATGGTTAGCATATGAGTACGTGCCAAGCTTGGAGGAGTACACAAAGAACGGGATCATCTCCATCGGCCAACGTATACTTCTAGTGAGTGGAGTGTTATTGATGGAGGGGAAAATCCTTTCCCAAGAGACGTTGGAGCAATTATATTATCCAGGAAGACGTGTTCTCACAGAGCTTAAATGCATCATTACCCGCCTGACCGACGACATACAGACATATAAAGCTGAGAAGGCTCGTGGAGAATTGGCGTCCAATATTGAATGTTATATGAAAGAACATCCTGGAAGTACAGAGGAAGTGGCTGTGAATTACATGTACAGCCTTCTGGAACCGGCAGTGAAGGAGCTCACCTGGGAGTTTCTGAAGCCCCACAGCTTCAATATCCCATTCGAGTGCAAGAAGATGGTGATGGAAGAGACTAGAGTGACGATGGTGTTTTTCAAGGAAGGAGATGGTTTTGGCATTTATAAAACAAAAATGAAGGACTTCATCAAGGACTGTCTAATTAAGCCACTGCCACTGTAACTCATATGATATGATTTTGAGTCTGACCACCTGCTTTCCACATGAAGATGTGCATACATCATCTGATAATCAACTTGTTTCAATATGAGCTTTCACAGAGAGACGAAGACAGTTCAATGGAATTAAAATATATTGATTGAACGTGGACGCTTGGAATTTAGAATATAAGCATGTTTAGTTTTGGTGGAGTTGTTTTTTCAGATTTTAATTTAATTATCAATTTGGAATTTAGAATATAAGTATGTTTGGTTGTGGAGGAGCTTTTTCAGATTTTAATTTAATTATGAAATTGATGTGGATGGTAGAGATTTGATTTCTCAAAATTTGAATGAAGGTTGAAATTTATTTGAAAGTAATATATTTTTTTAGTATTTTTAATTAAAAAATATTAGAAGATAAAATTTTATATAAAATGTTTTATGGCTTTTTAGCTATGTATTATTGATCAAATTTCATATAAAATAAGTTATATGAATGATGTGTTTTTGGTTATTTAGTATTGATAAATAGTTTTATCGTAATAAATTAAAAATATCTATAATAATTAATAAAATCTACAATTTTTTTTTTTACCATATATATAATTTATATATTAATTTTTTTTATTAATAATTATAATACACATTTATTAAAAAAAATTATTAGTAAGTATAATACACATTAAAAGATACCATACAATCTAGAGATATATAAACATTAGATATATATATGAAAATCTTTGAAATGTCATACTTATTACACATTACTGTGTAATATGGAAATAATAATAAAATTAAATTTAGGCCTGCACAAATAAAAAAATAAATACACAAATAAATATACAACATACCATATATCTATCACTCACTCGGTCATAGAAATCATCACTCACTCCCTCGAAATCATAATATCACTCATAGAAATCATCTTGAAATCATAATATCACTAAAAGAAATCATAATATGTACCGCTGTATGTTTGAATAGCTTGATATGATCCTTCACTTCTCTCCTCTGAAACATCGGTTATAACAGATCGAATATATGCAGAATTGTGGCAACTATATGAACAAGAAGTCAACTATTTCATTTAACGAAGAAAATGACGATAATATTGCCTCGGTGTAAAAGGTTATTCTCCTTTCTATGACAGACTGGACGGAGATACATTTGCGAATAACTCTAACAACAAGTTGTGGCAGCAGTGGTGCTCATTTTAAGTTGTCAGCAGCAAGTGCTACCTGTGCAGCTACAACATTTTTATGGGAAGTGACACTAGTAAAAAATGATGAAATTAATGATTAGGTGACTAAAAATTTTAGTCAACCCAATTATTTCAAGTGAATCACTACTAAATTTGAGCAATTTTATGTGACCGAACTAAAAATGACTAACTTAAATGACTAATTTAGTCTTGGAATAAAATATACGACTAGATAATAAGTGACTAAACTAAAAGCAACTAACTTAAATCATTAATTTAGTCTAGGGATAAAATATATGACTAGATAATAAGTGACCAAAGTAAAATCGAATAACTTAAATGACTAATTTAGTCTAGGATTAAAATATATGACTAGATAATAAGTGACAAAATTAATAATGATTAATGTAAATGACTATTATAGTCCAAGAATAAAAATATGGCCAAATAACAAGTACAAAAAGTATATGAATTAGTCATTTATGTCAGTAATTTTTAATTGTGTCACTCCAAATATGGAAAATTGCAATTTTGGTACCGAAGTGTTACATTTCACTATAGGTGTCTCTGAATCCATTTGCAGTGTTAAAATTTAGAGACAAAGGGTCCTTGAGTTCACAGCATTAAAATTATACAATTAACATAATTGCATGTATCATCTATCAACTTTATACTAATGCCTTCATTATAATTTTAGTAAAGGTTATAATATTAATATGATAGCCAAATTAATATTTATATTTATATTTAATATTTGGCCATAAAGTTTAATTTTTAAACTTCATTGATTTATGTTAAACGTGCGAGTTTTCTTAAATCTAAAGTTAAATCTTCATATTTACATTTAATAAATAGATAAATATAACAAATTTTTTTTTTCCGAGAAAAAATCGAACTTTCTATTATCTGAAACAAAAGTTGCATTGCATATGTCGTAGCATTCCATAAGTCCTTGTCCCCAGAGGGAACAAGGAAAAAAAGACCGGCCAACCAACACCCATGGGAGTGAAGGTTCCAACTGTGAAATCAAGATATCACTCAGAGACCATATTAGACAGAAGCCCTGCTAAAGTAGTAAAATAGCATAGCAGCCATAAGCATTTCATCACTTCGAGCCTCCGAATAAGGAGAAACACCCGATAGATATGACAATGGCACAAAGCCATCCTAAACCCGACCTCTCCACAGCAAAGAGACCAACAAGTTAAATAAAATAATAATGTGTTATGTAATGAGTGAAATCCATAAATATACAAAAAACAGATATTTTTGTAGAAAATATGAGGCAACAAATATACATAGCTCCAGAATATATAACAATGCTGGAGAAAATAAAACAACAAATATAAACATGACTCTGCATGATGAGGGAAGGCCCTCCATCAGTATGGTCTAGTGTCCGACACACAGACCACCATACCATCCTTTTATTCTATTGACCACAAGCCTTGAGCTTGTCTAAGACCGATCTTAGAGATAATGTCAGCCTGTTGGTTTCGTTCACTATAAATATGGCGAACATAAATCCGTGTAAAATGTGTTTTTAGTAATAGAATCTCATCAAGAATATGCAGTAATAAATAATTTTGACATCTGCGCATGTTGTTAAACCAATTTATGACATTCAATGAGTCCCCAAAGATTTGAATTGAGGTGATATCCAGGTGAAGTAACCAGCACAACGAGATTTTTAAGTTTTGTAGCTCTACAAAGTTGTTTGTCCCTATGCCAAAATTGATAGAGGCCGCAAAAGAAATGTTTGAGTTTTTGTGAATGACCATGCTAGTCCCACATAGCCCCTAAGCAACCACTCCATAAAAATAGGCCCAAGGAGTATCTAGGAGAATGATTTCATTTAGCACTCGTCTCGGATTAGCAGTTGAGGAAGTGGATGAGGAGGCCATGAATATTGCAGCACTTTGACCTGCCACTAGTGTCGAGGAGGAAAGGGAATATTTGAAAACACATTTGTTCCTAGACAACCAAATGCCCCAGGAAATAATCAATGGTAGAAATTTGTGATCTGGATCTTTGCATCTCTCCCACCAGGACTTCCATGCATCGCTACAATTATTTCCAGCCCAGAAAAAATCCACATCACAGTGTGTAAGAGTATATTCCTAGAACTTCCTGGCAAAGGGACAAAAGATGAACAAGTGGTCAATAGTTTCCTCCACCTCTTTACATAGACAGCACCACCCGGGACCATTGAGGAAGCGTTTTTGTAGAGAATCCGACGTCGACACTTTTAGGAAGACAATGTTCCAGGAAAATAACTTGGAATTTGCAGGGAAAATGAGCTCCCACAGAGCCTTGTACCACCATTATTTATTCCCTTCCTCCTTAGTGGCCATAATATAACCATATCCAACCTTGGGTGAGTATATCCTAGATTTTGAATGAACCTAGAAAAAAATACCAAGAGACTCTTTTAAACGCACTCAGGTATTTTCCATCTCTTTTATGTAGGCCTTCCATTCATCAACCCACTAATTTTCCAGTCCAATCTCATCCACTTTTCTCCAAGCCTGAGCCCAAATGGTGGACTGACCAGGTGCATTGATCCGGGCAAGCATAATAAGGCCCTTCTGGTGCAAAGAAGCCCTAAGACCCTCTGAGAGAAAATAGTTTTCATTGCAACCAACCCAAGGATCCAAACGAATCCTGCAGCGCTCCCCATTACCAATATTCTAGGCAAGTCCTTGTCCCACTAGATCAAAAACATGAATGGTAGATTTCCAAATGTTGGAAACTCCCTTATTTTCTTTATCCAGTGTTCTAATCCAATCGTCTAGAGGAACAAGATCAATATATTTTCTTCTGACCATAGAGGTCCATAAATTATTTTTAGAAAGAATCCTCTTGATAGATTTAGCAGCCAGCACCGAGGTGAAAGGTTTTATTTGCTTGATACCCCAACCTCCCCATTCCTTAGGTTTTGCAATCTTATCCCACACCACCCAAGGAAGAATTTTCTTGTCCTCCTTGCCCGACCAAAGGAATTTGTTGTAGATGCTTCTGATTTTGTTGAGAATACCAACAGGGACCCATGCCAAACTGATCCAATAGACATGGATGGATAATAAAACATATTTTATAAGAACCAATCTTCTTGCTCTAGAGAGCCACTTATGACTCCATGAATTAATTATTTTTTCAATTTTTGAGACCAGCCAATACCAATATTGTTTGTGATCCCCATCCAGCTTAATCAGAAAGCATAAGTACTTAATGCATGTTCCCAATGACACTTGTAAAAAAGGAAGGAGGCCGGAAGTCCATAAGAGGCCAGCTTCGGAAATGCCCTCATGTGCGAGGGAGGACTTTTGATTGTTGATAGTTAGGCCTGTTGCCTTCATGAAAATATCCAAGATTTCCTTTAATGTTTTTACTTCGCACCTATTACCGCTGTTGAATAACATAATTTCATCCACAAAAAGGAGATGCGTAATGATAAAATTAGAAGCTACTTCAATACCCCCAAGGGTCCCAGATCTTCTGGCCTGGTGAATGAGTTGGCGAAGGCCTTCAGTTGCCAGAAGGAATAGTAATGGTGATAATGGCCATCCCTGTCTCAAGCCTCTCTGATTTGAAAAGTATTGTGAGGTTGCTCCATTAATAAGAAAAAAAAAAGAAATATTAGTAATACAGCTCATAACCCAATTAATAAAATAAATATGGAACCCAGGATGGGTCAATATAAGTCTAAGGTATAACCAATTGATTCTATCATATGCCTTAGAGAGATCAATCTTTAAAACCATACATCTTTTGTGGGATAGTTTAATACTGTGGAGAGTCTCTTGTGCCACCCCAATGGCTTCATGAATTTGCCTTCTATCCAGGAAGCCAAATTGTTCTTTTGATATGGATCTTGAGAGGATAGGCTTTAATCTATTGGCAATCGTTTTAAAAATAACTTTATAGAGACAATTACAAAGGGATATAGGACGGAAGTTGTCAAAAGAGGACGAAGCATATTTTCTTAGAACGAGGGTAAAAGATGTAGATTTGATGATGTCATGAATGTGGCCTATTGACCGAGATTCCTCCACCACATTTGTAATGGCGTCCCCCATCAGGTCAAAAAAGTGTTGAAAGAATTCCACAGTCCAACCATCAGGCCCAAGGCTTTTGTCAGCTTGTATAACTTTTAAAATATGTTCAATCTCCTTCTTTTCCACAGGGGGCAAGAGTAAATTATTGCTCTCTTCGTCAGCATAACGAGGAAAAAGCTAAGAAACTTGAATGAGCTCCTTGATATCAACCCCTTCCTGAGCAGTATAAAGGATTTTGAAATGATATTTCCCCATAGAAGAAATATCTTTGAAAGTCTTCGCCTTAATCCCAGCAGAATTTTCCATTTCCTAAATGGTATTGGTGTTTTTCCTCCCCTTAGCATAATTGTCATTTTTTTTGTATTTCATCTCCCGCTGCAAGCCAAATGGCCCTGCTTCTCAAGTACCAAATCTCTTCACTATCATTAAGGATTTTCTTCCTTCTAGCTTCCAACCCTTTGATCTTATTCCGAGCCTCCTCATCGACAAAACCCTTCTCCCCATCACTGTACAATGAACCCAAGGACTCATTGATAATGTTAATTGATTCCATATATTTTTGGGCCTTATTTTTGGCCCAATGAATGGTGGTTTTTTTAATATTTTTTATGTTATCAATGAATTCCTGGGCATGTGAGTAGCCCTCATCCACCGGGGGGTAGCTCCAATGATCAACCACCAATTGGTGATAATCCGCCTCCTTGAGCCAACCAATGTTGAATTTGAAGGGAGCAGGACGCTTCTTGAACGGACCCACCAACTCTAAGAGAATAAGGGAATGGTCTGAGATCCCAGCAGAGTGAAGCCAATAGGACTGTTTGAAAAGTCATTACTTAAAAGGAACCAGTACAGTCTTTTGGCAATGCTGGCCTCACCCACTCTATTGTTCCTCTAATTGGGAGTTATTTTTGTAAGAGAGGGATCGAAAAGGGACCCATCTCGCATCATCTTCAAGAAGTAATCTGCCAGAGGATCAATCCGAGCACATGGACCCCAAGCTTCATAATGGCCCAAGGAAAAATTTAAGTTGCCCCCCACAATCAGGTTTGGGTCATTCATAAAGGATTTTCTCCTCAAACTATTCCAAAAAGAAATTCTCTCCACACATGGACCATAAATATTTACCACCGAAAAATTTGAACCCAGTTCCATGGAGTAGGCCTCCACACCAATCAAGGATTTTGATGTCCAACAATTGATCAAATTAACTGAATTTTTCTTAAGGCCAGTCATAAGTCCATCAAAGCGGCCCTTGACATCAGAAGAAACAAAGGTCCAATTTGGAAGAAAAGAAGACATAAATTGAGTGATCTGTGCCCCAATACCTAAGGTTTCCTGGAGCATGATGATGTTCGGATGGTGCAAATGAACAAGTTTTTTAAAGGCTAGTTTTTTGGGCTCACTAGCTAAACCCCTGCAATTAAAAGAGAGAAAAATCATTTGGAAACAAGGTTCGGGGAACTTGCCGCTCTGAGTGCCCATTTGAGGGATAATTGTTTGCCATCAACAATGTAAATAATGGCCTTGAGTTGGGCTTTAGAAAGGGCATACTTCTTACCCCTGATTTTTTTACCTTTCTCGATATTGGGCGGTTTCCCCAGACCCCCAAAAATTTCCTTATCAATAATTTTTTTCTCTTTGGGTCTCAAATTATAAGGGACAATGTCAATGGATAGATTTGGAATTGTGGTAATAATACTGTCCATAGCCATAGATAAGTTACTAACACACATAGAGGGCGATGAAGTAAGCTTGGAGGGACCAGGCTTAGTCAAAATATTGAATAAAAGATCAAAATAGTTTAAAATAGGGGAGGAGGGGCAAGGGTAAGTACCCGCTAAATCCGAAGTAGGATCAGCAGGGGGAGGTAGTGGCTGCTTCGCCACCATGTCCATCACCTCCATCTGGACCACCATGACTGGAGATTGAACATACATTTGGTTTAATTGCAATAGACATCTTCATCAATAAATTTAAAGCAATGGCTAACAAATACAAGAAATTAATAAATAGAGAAGACATGGCAAAAAGCAACAATACCTACAAAATTGTTAAATTGAGACACAAAGAATAAGCAACTATTGTGTAGAAACAGAGACCAATGAAACTATCATCTTAACCCCTAACCCCTTAAACACTAATTCCCAGCCCCTAACCCATTTAACCCCTAAACCCTAAACCTCTAAACCGTTAACCCCTAACCCCTAAAACCTTAACCCCTACCCCATTTAACCCCCTAAACCCCTAAAACCCTAACCCATTTAACCCCCTAAACCCTAAACCTCTAAACCCTTAACCCGTAACCCCGTAAACCCTAATTCCCAACCCCTAACCCATTTAACCCGTAAAACTTTAAAACCCTAACCCATTTAACCCCCATAAACCATTCAAACCATAGCCCATTTAACCCCGTAAACGCTAACCCCATTAACACCTAACCCATAAAATCCTTAACTGCTAAATCCCCTAACTCCCTAAACCTCTAAATCCCTAACCCATTTAACCCCCTAAACCCTAAACCTCTAACCCCTTAACCCCTAACCCCTTCAAACCTAATTCCCAACCCTAACCCATTTAACCCTGTATACCCCTAAACCCTTAACCCATTTAACCCCTTAAACCGTAAACCTCTAAACCTCTAACCCATTTAAACCCTAACCCCTAAACCTCTAAACCCTTAACCCCTAACCCATAAACCCTTAACCCCTAACCCATTTAACCCCCTAAACCCTAAACCTCTAAACCGTAACCCTTAACCCCTAACCCCTTAAACCTTAATTCCTGACCCCTAACCCATTTAACCCCCTACCCTATCCCCATTAACCCCTAACCCCTAACCCATAAAATCCTTAACTGCTAAATCCCTCAACCCCCCTAAACCTCTAAATCCCTAACCATTTTAACCCCCTAAACCCTAAACCTCTAACGCCTTAACCTCTTAACCCCTAACCCCGAAAATCCTTAACTGCTAAATCCCCTAACCCCCTAAACCTCTAAACCCCTTGTTAGGAATCTGTAATCAGCAATATTGGCAAAGTCCGATCACAGAAACAACATCGTTTCAACCACTTTGGGATTCTAGGATCTAGCCCTCCTGAATCCAGAGAGGGATCTCTCCAATAATTGCAAAGATGGATTTGTCTTTGAAGTTTGGGGTAATAATATTAGGCTAGTTATGAAGGCCAAGGGTTTGTTTTGTTTTTGGATGGTTGAGCATGATTATTTTTCAGGGAAAAGTTCTAAGTGTAGAAAGTTTCAAAGGTGAGAAGTTGCAAGCAAATAGAACAACTTTGGCTAAAAGACAAATATAACGCTGGTTTTTAGTCCATTGGGCTATGGAGTCATATCTGGGCTTTAATTGAGCAACAACATCAAGAGTGATCCAAGGGGAAAGTCATCTATATCACAATATTATTGAGATTAAAATGATGAAATGGAAACAATAAAGTGTTGGAGGGGTGGAAACTGATAATAATTTCACAAGGGATTTATAGTCAGTCCAAACAAGAAAAGCCTCTTAAGTAACTGTTTAAAACCAACCAAGGACAGGGCTAACAATAAAATTCTTGGGAAAGTTTGTATTAAAGCAGCTTAGTTTCCAAACAATCCAGTAATCCACATAATTAATTTCAAAAAGTATGAAAACACATAAGAGAAACAAAGTGTAACCTAAGATCAGATAAGGTACTTTTAAACCTGGTCTGCTTTTGGCCAACACCAAGGAAAATCTTCAGAATCTGCCTTTGGAGAATAGAAACTAGAAACAGGGCTAACCATGAACTTTCTAGTCTAAATTTAATAAGCAAATGATGAAAATAACTTTCAAGAACAATGTTTAAAGCAAACAGTAGGACGAGGGAATGCCAACATTCCTAGCTGCTTAAACTATATTGAACCATTCTTAAATAAACGAATTTGAGGAAAACATTGTGATAAAGATTTTTAGTCAGAGAAGGTTACTGATATATAGTAGGTCCTGACTCTATGCGTGTTGTTCTTTATAAGATAAAAGTGAACAATATGACATACATAGAGGGAAAAACAATAACAAAGAAAGAGGAACTTCACCAGTGATATAGACCAGGATCCCAAGAAACAGATTGTTATTGATGTCAAACCAGTTACAGTCTTTAAGTCCAATGTTTTAGTTCAAAAATCATCTTCACTATTCAGCCTAACTAATCTCTCACAAGCAGAGCTCCAAGGGCCAGTGAACACTATTTACAATCAGAAGTTTAAGCTCAAATGTATTTCAAAGTTCTGCAACCAACAATTTCTCATCTTCTACAGAAGTATTTATAGAAGAATGAGGAGGTGAGATCTGATAAAATATCTCCAATTACAATTAATACAGACTTAATGGTTTCTTGGCCCTTGAGGGGCTCAATAAGAAACTTACATAGGTGTCCTCTGTATTAAATGTTTTTACATAAATATTTAGCTCGGTGGGAGTTTTTGTTGACTTTGAGGCTCTGTATCATGTTTGGAGTAACTCTGCAGATATTTCTTGCATTAATTTTCCTTGCAGAAGTAACTCTTCTGGCTATGCTGATGCGAATATCTTCATTTGATGAATAACTTCAGCCTCTGTTTGAATACTTTGAGGCAACAGGTGGCACTGTGGTAGCTGAGAAATCAATTTGCCTCAGATGTTGCAGTGGAGGCTTTCCTGTCTGATAAAATACTTTAGGTTTTCCTTAAACTGTGTTTTGAATCGGGGATTAGGCTTTTGAAAATAATTCTTACTCGTGATCCCCGCAAATCTATTTTCCATCCTCTGTCCTGCTGCATTTTTGTCTTCGACAGTGATACTCTTTGACTGTGTTTGATTTATTGCGTTTTTGCTGGAGTGTGGGGTTATGCAGGGGCGATATGACATTGAGGCCTCATGAAACCTTGATGAAACGTGAAGTTCAAAACCTTGCGATGAATTTCATTTAGTGAATCGAAGGCAGGAGGATCGTCACCCTCAAACTTTGATCTTTCTTCAGCATAGCGGAAAATCATTTAAACCCTGCAAAATACGAACAAACATTATATAATCCTGCGTTTATAGGTTTATTGCTACGGAGGCATGTGGAGGAAGCGCGGTCGTTGGATGGCATCATCCAATGGTCAGGATTGATTGGAGAAGGCAGAAGAAATATTAAATCAGAGTCGTCGATCGCGCAGAGATCGACGGTCGAGGGTGAAGGGGGAAAGTCAAAGCGGAGAATCGTTGACTGGGTGACGGAATCAGGGCAATGGAATATGGACCGTCGATCTGCAGATCAGATCGACGACGGAGATTAACTGGATGGTGCGCCGTAGCCCGGTTAACTATTAGGCATCTTCGGCGAGCGGTAGCCGTCAGATGGGCGGCCTCAGATCGAACGGTGTATGGAAATATCGCTCGGCGTCTATGTCTGAACAACAACGCGTGATGGATGGCGGTTTTCTGAACAATGCCCAGGACGCGTGTCGACCAGCGTATGGAATCGCTGGCGATCAGGGAAAACAACTTTTGCCCAAAGGTGGTGCGATGGATACCACCGGTTTTGGGCAATCGGCTTATGGACGGCGGGGACCATAGGGAGACGGACTCCGCACAATCGATCTGCAGATCAGATCGACAGTGGAGGTTAATTTGAAATTCGGACCGATGGATGTCTAAAATATAATAAACCGACGAGTTTCAATATATATCCAAAGGTTTTAAACTTTGGGCAGAGGAAATATAAGATGACTTGGCGCCCGATTGCGGGGCCTTAGGGCGCATGGGAGGATGATATGACTGAGGGCTAGAAAGGAGGAGCTAATCGCATCGGAGTTTTTAGAACCACGGCAAAAGACTTGCGCCTTCGGAATTTAGCGATGTGATAAGCGCTGTGAGGGGTTTAGCATCTGGTTCTAGGGTGTGGGCATGAGGGGGAAGTGGTTGCGACCTGGCCCAAAGGGGTTTAAACTCTTATGCACAAACATGTGTTTTTTTATGGATTTCCAATGCTTTTCAAGGGGATTTGAGGGTTCCGACAAGGCTTAAAATTGGGTTTTAAACCTTATAAAAATGGATTTTCATGAATGGAAGAAGAGAACTCATGAAAAATAGAGGAATTTTATGGAGAAATGGGGAAGCAAATGAAGGTTAGTTTTGGAAGAAGGGGAAAAGGGAAATGGTGCTTGCAGCAGTATTCTAGCCTAGAAATCAACAGGATTTCTGAGTTTTGAAGGGAAACAGCATTGAATTTTTGGACAGAGGAAAGGCATGAGGCCTTCAAGAGTCTTCAAGAGCCAACACTTTTTAGTAATAAAATTTGTTCCTTGAAGGCTCAAAAAGTCTTAGCCACCTTTTTCTATAAAAAATACTATAGGTAGCTAACAGTGGCTCCACTTGGGGATGATGTCTTCTTGAAGGCATCAAGAACTTCAAACTTGCATTCTCTGGGAGGCTGATCAGTTGCCTCATCCATTGTGTTCTCTAGGAGGCTGACCTGTGCCTGATCCATTGGGCTGCCCTTCCTTTGCTGGGATGATCTCCTCTAAAAACATATTTAGCAGCCGTGAAAACAATGGACCTTTCCTTAACAAGCTTTCTACCTACCCAATTCTACTGATCTAACATTTTTTATTCTTAGAGTGCACTTGGATTGGAAAACTCTTTTCTCAACATTTTATTCTTTTGAAAACAAAAAATCTAATCTATTTCTATTCCTTATTTCTCCCTGGACCCAGATTAAATAGTTGAGTCCATATGATTCTCTACCTAATATATTTTCGGTTGGGATTAAACTGTCCAACAGACTTTATTCTCTAAATTCTACAACAGAAATTGAAAAACAGTCAAGTCAAGATTAAGTTGTTTGACTTGTTGTGATCCATGGTATAAAAACAAGCTGCACATAGATATTATTTTTCAGAAAATTAAATCAAAATAGAAGGCTTAAGATCTGAAAACTCAAAGTACTGCCTTCTCTTTCTACAGCTCTGTTTTGACTCTTATGTCTGAGCTATTCCTTCTTTGCCCTCTGGTTCAAACTTTGAGCATGTTAGAACTAGATTTATATCTTTTTTTTTTTTTTTGACTCAGAAAATAAAACAGATTTGAGTCATCTCTCTTGGAAACTTAGGTTCAGGTTTTGATCTTGTTTGAACCTTTAATTTCTATCCTAATCTATCTACTGATAAGCCAATATTAAACAGTTTGGCAAATCGAATTCACTATGCTATCAGCAGAAAATTTTAAAGCTAATTAGTCAAGATTAGACAGTTTGACTAATTAGAAGTGCGTTTTTTAGGAGTGGCATTTGAGCTTGCACACTTTCATATTTGTTTCTCCTTTTTGGTATGGGGTTGTACCTTTCTTGTTTTGTCAATCTGCCCTCTTTTCTTTGTTTTTGTATTTTTGTTTTTCTTTAGAGACAAAAATCAACAACTATATAAATGCTCAGAACTAAGCTTTATTTACATTCCTATCTAACCTATTCTAAACATGGAGTATTTACACATTCATATGATACAAAAGTGCCAATGCAGCCAGCTGAGTAATGTCAAGATGAAGAAGAAACTTTGGCTGCTTGTCAGAGGTATCCATAGTACATTTTGAAGATTACTCTTCAAAACTAAGGCTATCACGGAAGGTGATGGCTTTTCATGTATCTGGCTCTTGAAAAGGATCATTTCTTGAGAATTTGAGCCAATTTGGATTTCCACACACTCTTCCAAAGGATCAACAAAGAAAATATGAAGGCTCTCTTCTTTTTGATCCTCCATGTCTGGTAGATTGTCTGCTTCCAAGACTTCAGCTTTGAGGAGAATATCTTCAGAAATTTGCTTGGAAGCATCATCATTCTTAACAGAAAAGGAAGAATATTCTTCTTGGGAAGATGGTATATCCTCAGTAGGACAGTCTTCTATTTGTTCCTCTCCCTCTTCTTCATCATCATCTGAACTGGAGGACTCATCATATTTGGCAGTGTTGTCCTCTTGTAGCCCTGGTAAGCTCTGGTTTAGTGGACTGTACTCTATGAGGAGGTTATTATATTCTTGAGGAGGGGTATGCTCAATTGCTTCCTCTTTTTCAAGAGAAGGCTCCTTGATTTCAACTTGCTCAAAAATTTATTTGTTTCTTTCCTCCTCATCCTTTGAGCCGAAAGTCTGCTGAGTCCCAATAACATGGAAATTATTACTGATGAACTGAAATTAAGTAGAGAGAAGATCGAATGGATCTTGACTCACTTCTAGAATTTGAAAACTTTCATCATCAGTATCATAAATAATCTGCACTGGCTCATTACTTCTTTGAAGGAACTGATCGTCCTCCCAAAAATATGCTAATGATGATCCTGCAAAATTAATCTTTGTTTGAGAAGCATCATCACTAGATAGATCAAGGTTAGGAGAATAATGAATATAAGTAATACTACCAATCAAACATACTGGGTTATCAACAGGTCCTTCTTCATTCTGATCTAAAAAAGAACTTTCTAAATCTGTACAACAAAGTTCTCTATGTGAACGAGAAAGAGTGTTTATTTTGCAGAAAGTTTCAGAGAGCGACTGTTTATAAATAGTCTGATCTATCTCTTTTTCTGTCAAAGGGGAAGATGTTTCTATGTTCCTTTGAATAGGAGTACAACAGTTCTATGTCTCTTGTGAAGACTGATTTTTAGGCTGGATTTGTTCTTGAGCGTTAGCTATAAGGGATGATGAATGAATATTTGAGTTTTCAGGGATATCTCGAGGAATGTTCTTTACTTCTTGGATCGTCTCTTCCTCAACTGATTCATCTATGTTCTTAAAGTTTTTTAATAGGATATTAAACTCATGAATGGATGTTAAAAGATCTTTAGGATGGATTTCTTTCAAAGCTTCCTCATTATCTATAATGTGTTGGGTGATGTTTTGTGCTGGATCATAATATATTGCACCCAATGATAATGATGTAGTGTTTTCTTTATAGTTCTCATAGAACACATATTCAAGGTCTCTTAAAGAAAACACACTACTAGATCTTAAGCATTCATACCAATCCCTAGCTTTTCCTTCTAATGTTAACATGAACATTTTCATTAGGCAGTCTTCATGCCATTCAACTTTCAACCTCCATACATGTATATGAAATTTGATGAGATGTAATAAAGGGTCATCAAAATTTTCACCTTGAAAAACAGGGAATTTGTCATCCCAATTCACCTGGGGCATCTTATGTGGAAACCCAGGGATATGATCTCTACTCATTGGGGCATATCTCTGTTGTATTCTCGGAATCATGTTTGTAAATTAGGAAAGAGGTCACTGTGTCTGGTAAATTAGTTCAAGGTCTTCTACCAGTGGAGTCATTTGGTCCTTTGGAAGTTTCAGAGTGTGGAGTCATCAGGTGGAAATTTTTAGCTCTTTTCAGAGGTAAAATTTTTTATGTTCCACCGCCATATGACTCTTGTAGAGCTGCAAGGTTTTCAAGAACTGAATTAGCTCTCAAGGGTGATCTGAAAATAGTTGATAATTTAATCCTAGGAGATTTCCTAAGGAAACTTTCGGGGCAATCAACTATCTCAAGTAGATCAGGGTCAAGATGGGCTCTAGTGTGAATCTTTCTAGGAGCCACTATGCTTGTGTTTTTCAGACCCAAATAAAACAGGAAAGTTCAACCAGGTATGACAATATTTGAATGGTCAACCAATCTGTTTAGAAAATTTTAATCCTACAGTTCTCTGACTGAGATTGAATGATGTAGCAATGATGAGGGTTCTTTCCAGTGGAGTCTTAAGGTCTGCTAAGGATTGTGGAGTCGCCAAGTGGAAGTTTTTAGCTCTTTTGGAGGTAAAAGGTTTTATGGTCCACCACCATGTTTATTGGATACCAATCTGAAATATTTTTAGGTTTTTATGAGTTATTTTTCAGTTGTGTGGTTCCTAAGAATGTCCTAACTTTGTTTCAAAACTTAGCTACGGTTAAGAGACAAAGGCAGTCTATTCTTATGGCTAAGCCAGCTAATTTTTCAAGGTTTAGATAAAGTCTTATGAGAATCCTAGGGTTGGCCTAGTTTTTCACTGATTCAAACAAGTTTCATCATGATTACCATTCTTTGGTAGTGCTTTAAAAGGCTGCTTTTCACTCACAAAGGTTTGTATGAATTTTAAAGGAAATTGAGATGAAGGCTCAACTCAGTTCCCCAGCGGAGTCACCAAAAATGTCAGGAATCTGTAATCAGCAAGATTGGCAAAGTCCGATCACAGAAACAACATCGTTTCAACCACTTTGGGATTCTAGGATCTATCCCTCCTGAATCCGGAGAGGGATCTCTCCAATAAGTGCAAAGATGGATTTGTCTTTGAAGTTTGGGGTAATAATATTAGGCAAGTTATGAAGGCCAAGGGTTTGTTTTGTTTTTGGATGGTTGAGCATGATTAATTTTGAGGGTAAAGTTCTAAGTGCAGAAAGTTTCAAAGGTGAGAAGTTGCAAGAAAATAGAACAGCTTTGGCTAAAAGATAGATATAACACTGGTTTTTAGTCCATTGGGCTATGGAGTCATATCTGGGCTTTAATTGAGCAACAACATCAAGAGTGATCCAAGGGGAAAGTCATCTATATCACAAGATTATTGAGATTAAAATGATGAAATGGAAACAATAAAGTGTTGGAGGGGTGGAAACTGATAATAATTTCACAAGGGATTTATAGTCAATCCAAACAAGAAAACCCTCTTAAGTAACTGTTTAAAACCAACCAAGGACAGGGCTAACCATAAACTTCTTGGGCAAGTTTGTATTAAAGAATCTTAATTGACAAACAATCCAGTAATCCACATAATTACTTTCAGAAAGTATGAAAACACATAAGAGAAACAAAGTGTAACCTAAGATCAGATAAGGTACTTTTAAACCTGGTCTGCTTTCGGCCAACACCAAGGGAAATCTTCAGAATCTGCCTTTGGAGAATAGAAACTAGAAACAGGGCTAACCATGAACTTTCTAGTGTAACTTTAATAAGCGAATGATGAAAATAACTTTCAAGAACAACGTTTAAAGCAAACAGTAGGACGAGGGAATGCCAACATTCCTAACTGCTTAAACTGTATTGAACCATTCTTAAATAAACGAATTTGAGGAAAACATTGAGATAAATATTTTCAGTCAGAGAAGGTTACTGATATACAGTAGGTCCTGACTCTATGCGTGCTATTCTTTATAAGAGGAAAGTGAACAATATGACATATATAGAAGGAAAAACAATAACAAAGAAAGAGGAACTTCACCAGTGATATAGACCAGGATCCCAAGAAACAAATTGTTATTGATGTCAAACTAGTTACAGTCTTTAAGTCCAATGTTTCAGTTCAGAAATCATCTTCACTATTCAGCCTAACTAATCTATCACAAGAAGAGCTCCAAGGGCCAGTGAACACTATTTACAATCAGAAGTTTAAGCTCAAATGTATTTCAAAGTTCTGCAACCAACAGTTTCTCATCTTCTATAGAAGTATTTATAGAAGAATCAGGAGGTGAGATCTGATAAAAGATCTCCAATTACAATTAATACAGACTTAATGGTTTCTTGGCCCTTGAGGGGCTCAATAAGAAACTTAAATAGGTGTCCTCTGTATTAAATTTTTTTACATAAAGATTTAGCTCGGTGGTAGCTTTTGTTGACTTTGAGGCTCTGTATCATGTTTGGAGTAACTCTGCAGATATTTCTTGCAGAAGTAACTCTTCTGGCTGTGCTGAGGCGAATATCTTCATTTGATCAATAAATTCAGCCTATGTTTGAATACTTTGAGGCAACAGGTGGCACTGTGGTAGCTGAGAAATCAATTTGCCTCAAATGTGGCGGTGGAGGCTTTCCTGTCTGATAAAACACTTTAGGTTTTCCTTAAACTGTGTTTTAAATTGGGGATTAGGCTTTTGATAATAATTCTTAGCCGTGTTCCCCACAAATCTATTTTCCATCCTCTGTCCTCGTGCATTTTTGTCTTCGACACTGATACTCTTTGACTGTGTTTGATTTATTGCGTTTTTGTTGGAGTGCGAGGTTATGCAGGGGCAATATGACATCGAGGCCTCATGAAACCTTGATGAAACATGAAGTTCAAAACCTTGCGATGAATTTCATTTAGTGAATCACAGGCAGGAGGATCATCACCCTCAAACTTCGATCTTTCTTCAGCATAGCGTAAAATCATTTAAACCCTGCAAAATACGAACAAACATTATATAATCCTACATTTATAGGTTTATTGTTGCGGAGGCATGTGGAGGAAGCGTGGTCGTTGGATGACATCATCCAACTATCAGGATTGATTCGAGAAGGCGGAAGAAAGATTAAATCAGAGCCGTCGATCGGGCAGAGATCGATGGTCGAGGGCGAGGGGGGGAAGTCAAAACGGAGAATTGTTGACTGGGCAACAGAATCAGGGCGATGGAATATGGACCGTCGATCTACAGATCAGATCGACGACGGAGATTAACTGGATGGCGCGCTGTAGCCCGGTTAACTATCGGGCATCTTCGGCAAGCGGTAGCCGTTGGATGGGCGGCCTCAGATCGGATCGTGTACGGCAATATTGCTCGGCGTCTACGTCCAAACAATAACACGCGATGGACGACGGTTTTTTGAACAGTGCCCAGGATGCGTGTCGACCAACGTATGGAATCGTTGGCGATCGGGGAAAACAGCTTTCGCCCAAAGGCGGTGCGATGGATACCGCCGGTTTTGGGCAATCGGCTTATGGACGGCGGGGACCATAGGGAGACGGACTCCGCACTGTCGATCTGCAGATCAAATCGACAGTGGAGGTTAATTTGAAATTCAGACCGGCGGATGTCTAAAATTTAATAAACCGACGAGTTTTAATATATGTCCAAATGTTTTAAACTTTGGGCAGAGGAAATATAAGATGACTTGGTGCCCAATTGTGGGGCCTTAGGGCACATGGGAGGATGATATGACTGGGGGATAGAAAGGAGGAGCTAATCGCATCGAAGTTTTTAGAACCACGACAAAAGACTTGCGCCTTCGGAATTCAGCGATGCGATAAGCGCTGTGAGGGGTTTAGCATCTGGTTGTAGATTGCGGGCATGAGGGGGAAGTGGTTGCGACCTAGCCCAAAGGGGCTTAAACCCTTATGCACAAAAATGTATTTTTTTATGGATTTCCAATGCTTTTCATGGGGATTTGAGGGTTCCGACAAGGCTTAAAAGTGGGTTTTAAACCTTATAAAAATGGATTTTCATGAATGGAAGAAGAGAACTCATGAAAAATAGAGGAATTTTATGGAGAAACGGGGGAGCAAATGAAGGTTAGTTTTGGAAGAAGGGGAAAAGGGAAATGGTGCTTGCAGTAGTATTCTGGCCTGGAAATTAGTAGGATTTATGAGTTCTGAAGGGAAACAGCAGTGAAGTTTTGGACACAGGAAAGGCATGAGGTCTTCAAGAGTCTTCAAGAGCCAACACCTTTTAGTAATAAAATTTGTTCCTTGAAGGCTCAAAAAGTCTTAGCCACCTTTTTCTATAACAAATATTATAGGTGGCTAACACCCCTAACTCATTTAACACCCTAAACCCTAAACCTATAATCCTTAACCCCTAACCCCTTAAACCCTAATTCCCAACCCCTAACCCATTTAACCCCCTAAACCCCTAAAACCCCTAAAACCCTAACCCATTTAACCCCATAAACCCTAACCCCATTAATCTCTAACGACCGCTAACCCCTAAAATCCTTAACTGCTAAATCCCCTAACCCGCTAAACCTCTAAACCCTAACCCATTTAACCCCCTAAACCCTAAACTTCTAACCCCTTAACCCCTGACCCCTTAACCCCTAACCCATTTAACCCCCTATACCCTTAGACCCCTAACCCGTTTAACCCCTTAAACCTTAAACCTCTAAACCATTAACCCTTAAACCCTAATTCCCAACCCCTAACCCATTTAACCCCTAAACCCCTAAAACCCTAACCCATTTAACCCTAAACCACTAACACCTAAACCCCTAACCCCTAAACCCCTAAATCGTTAATGCTTATCCCATAACCCATTAACCCCTCACCCCTAACCCTTAAAATCCTTAACTGCTAAACCCCTTACCCCTAAGCCCCTAATCCCTTAACCACTAACTCATTATTCTCCTAACCCCTAATTGCGCCTAAATCCCCTAACCCCTAAGCCCCTAAGCCCCAATCCCTTAAACACTAACTCATTATTCCCCTAACCCCTAAATGCACCTAAATCCCCTAACCCCCAATCCTTAACCCCTTAACCACTAACTCATTATTCCCCTAACCCCTAAATGGGCCTAAATCTCCTAACCCCTAAGCCCCCAATCTTGAACCCCTTAACCCCTAAGCCCATAATCCTTAACCCCTTAACTGCTAAATCATTATTCCCCTAACCCCTAAACCTCAAACCTCTAACCCCTAAGCCCCTTGTTGGGGAAAATACTGAGAGGGGGGGGTGAATCAGTATTTTCAGCATATTCAAACTTTTTACTTTTTCATGCTCTAAAACCCATAATCTACTTTGTTGAATCCAACTAGCGTATACACGCGGATATTCTTCATGAAACTCGCGTATACCCAGAGATCTAATTATGCCATTAGTTCTCCACTTATATCATTCCATCATTCATTCATTAGATGTTCTATAAACAGTAAACATGTGCAGTAAGAACAGAATAAACCATCACACAAAGCATCACACATGAACACCGGGATTTTTAGGTGGAAACCCAAGTCGGGAGAAAACCACCGCTGCAGTTGCTCAGCCTTCAATATTTTATTATAGAGAAAACATCTTACAACATATGTGCTGGTGCAAACTCTACCACCACGCAGGCACCCACCTGCGCTCGTTTACCAGCCTCTCCTGGAAGGGAGCTCCAACCCCCTGACTCGTTTACCAGCCTCTCCTGGAAGGGAGCTACGACCCCCCGATCTCGTTTACCAGCCTCACCTGGAAGGGAGCTACAACCCCCTGACTGAAGGCTACAGCCCTCAGCACCCCCTTGGACCACGTTTCATCAATTTTCACACTGGATCCAACAACTTCAATAGAACAACACTTGCAGGCCACAATTCATCATATTTTACGGTGGGACCGCCCATTCTTTTAAGCACGGAAACATACATCATAACGGTGCTTATCAGCACGGATGGGATAGCGAAACACGGCCCGAACGGTCTGAGATGTTCATACCCCTTGCTTCAGCAAACCCTAGTTTGCATACGTGCTTTCCTTTCACTGATACCGCGTATATATGCGCCTTCTTCCATACAAACCTGTGTATACTTCAGTACAAATTATAGAGCTGATTTCACTGCGCATACACGCTTTCTATTCAGCGAAGCCGCGTATATGCGCGCTTCCTCTGCGACGAACTAGTGTATAGATCTTCAACCATTATAGAGCAGCATACTTCTTCAGATCAGATATTCAGTTCAGATTTATCCTTTTACTTCAGATAGATGTTCGCCTCATCTTAGATATAAGCCTTCCATAAACAGATCTAGCAGATACAAATACATTCCAGATCTAGATTCCCTTCTTCATCATTTTCTTCATTGGTGCATCATGCATTCAGATCTATCATCAGACCTTTACCCTTTCCATAAAGATATACTTCATAGAGAAGTATTCATTCAGCTCGGTTTCCAATATTTGCTCACAACCATGATTTGCCTGATGAATTTCTTTTCTCCTTATATGGGTTATCATGCTCAATACCACGAGCCAAACCAATACCATGAGCCTTCAATACCACGAGCCCCTAGATTTGCACCTTTTTGAGCGCTTTTGCCCATACGCTACTAGGAACGTTCTTTTCCACGTGCATACGCGACTTCCCTTAGACAGATCCGCGTATTCATAGAGACATACTCTTTTCATCATTCTTTGAGCACATGCTGAATTCCTTTCTTCATTGCCTTCTGTACACACTGTAGATACATCATAATTTCTTCATCAAGAACATATTCTAGCAAGCACAGCTTCATCAAGTAAGTTGCCATCATCTTTATCAAGTGGGTTGCCTTTCAGGGACAACACTCAACATCATAATATCAACAAGCATCATATCACATCAGATTTACATCATTTACCAAGTCCATCAAGTCAAGAATAACTTCATCGGGTGGATTTCCATCAAGGACAACACATGTCAACAGTCGCATGTCTTCATCTTCATTCAGTGGGTTGCCATCAAGGACAACACTCTGCATCATATTTCCAATCTCTGACCTACTTCCAGTGGCAACCACGATGGTGTTTGGTTACCCTGGCAGTCAGTGTACATTGACACCATGTCACTCTCCCAATTCTTTGACACCATTATCTGCATTCAAACACCATGTCACTCTCCCCCTTTGACATCAAGGGCAAAGGGCGGACCAAAAGCCAACATACTCTCCCCCTTTTCTCCTCATGTGGAAGAAGCATTCTGCAGATATATACTGAAGTGACCAAGCTTCCCCTGAGTTCATGCTGAATATTTAAACATATTTTCAATGAAGTACATAACTCTATGACTTTCCTATCACCAATGACTCATACTTACATCAAAGATCCATCCAAGTGGATTTACATATGAGACTCAAGTACCCAACCAAGTGGGTTTACACATTTCAATTCAGCTACCCAACCAAGTGGGTTTACAAAAATTGACTCAGCTACCCAACCAAGTGGGTTTTGAAATTTGACAAGTCCATTACATGGTGAACATGTACAGAGGATTACATCATGGGTCAACATGACCTTTTCATCAAAAATACAAATATGACTTTTCATAGCTTCTGATATATCCCTCAATAGAGATCATATATGGGAACCATCATAATGCCAACGTGCATTATGCTGGGCAACGCTCATCAACTACTGAATCTATGCATCAGCATCCTTTTCATATATTCTGAGCTCCCCCTTAGTTTGTGCATCCTGAACACTACATAACAAATCATCAAGGCATCTTTATCGCTATTTTATAGAAAATAAAGTTAACGAGGCAGAACACACGGAGAGATGAGTGTCGGACCTGCAAACGGTATAAGGAGATGCAAACAACACTACGGTTGTCTTTGAAGGCGGCTTCAAAATTGCATTGATCGGACATCGCAGTTTCTGTGCGGAACACCGCGTTGGGGGAAAGACATGTTTCAGGAAAACCGCGTATCCCAAGCCATCTTCTAAATTTCAACCAGATCTGATTCTCTGTGAGGCAAAGATAGTTTTCAGCTTATTTCTGAGATATTTGAGTGCTTCCCTGGACTACAGATAGATAGATCAGAGTAGTTGTGTCTTCAAGCGTCATCCAATGGTGGTAGCATAAGCGCATTAGTAACCAAGTCTTCATATTCCGTGCAACATCAATACATTATTTCAACATCTTCAAATAAGTGTCAAGCAATCATCCATGTGGTCCAATATCATCAAGATCTTCAAGATTTAACATGAAGTAACATATGTAGACAAAGGATCTCAACCATAGTAACATACTCTGCATGATCTCTTCTTATTTCTGAATCAACCGACATCCAACTCATCCATGTGTGAGCACAAAAGATACTTATCAGCAACCAGGGCTCAAAATATCATCATAATAATCCATGTACCAAGTCATCATCATTTAAGCATGAGTATCATAAAGACCAAAGAATAAGCAATCATATTGCCAACAATGCAGTCATCAACCTACTACTCCCCCTAAACCAGTGCTATTGCTTAACTTGTGCAATCCTGAATACCTTTATCAGCAAGTCATCAGCAACCATCTCTGCATGATCTGTCCTTATCTCTGAATACTAAGACTTTCATCTCAACAATGAATACTCTTCATCAACAAGCAACCAGGACTCATCCATAAACTTCAACATAGGAAACCAAGTATCATATTATCATAATCATGAGTATAACCAGAATAATGCTAATAGTTCAATCATCAGTAGTCAGACTGATGCTCCCCCTGGACCTCTGCTCCAGATCTTCAGCTATCAGATAAACTTTCTCATCATCAATGCATACGCGGCTGTGTTAGCTGGAACTCGCGTGTATACGCGACTTTGTTTTATAGAACCTGCGTATGGATAGTGAAATATAGAAAATTTTCATCTTCTTCATTTCTTCACGAGCTTGTACCCTCACAGCCTGTCTTTTCTACATCGGATGCGGCTTGTCGAAGTAAACATAACGAACAATCAAATCAACCATGAGAGACATCATGCATTGCTCCCCTTGTGACGATACATTACTAAATCTCATAATGTATCCCACATCATTCCTGCAGTCAATAAGAAAAGTCAGCTTCAGAAGCGGATGACTGCAGTAGGGTCAGAATTCCCTACGTTTCTGATCGGTCCTCCATCTTTTTCAAGATTTGTTTGAACTTTCTATTTGTGTGCTGGAAGTTATCCAATTTCTCATATCTGTTCAACCTGCATTCCTTTTCTACATGTCCATACTTGTTACAAGAATAACATCTCATGTGTCCAGAGAAATAAGCATAAGAATCATAATGAGTATTTCTAATCTTCCTCTTTTTACAATCAGCTGCTTTATGTCCATACTTGTTACATGAAAAACAATATCCCTTGAAGAAACCAGAGTACCTTTCTATGTAGGAACTGTTTGTTTGAGGCTGAAAAGATCTGCTCCTACAATTTGCTACAACATGCCCATAATTATGACATTTAAAGCATTCAACATCATTGACTGATTTCCTTTGAGATTTCATCATTGTTGGTTGACCGTTTGTCTCTTTCAACACTTCAGGTTTTGCATTGACACCCTCTGAATTTTTTTCACTTCCTTGTGAGCTAGATTCTCCTTTAACAGTTTCATGGAAACCAAGACCAAGTTTGATAGCAGGAGACCTTTGATTACTCAGAATATTGTCCAAAATGTTAGTACTATCTTGAAACCTCAAAAGTTTAACCTTTTCTTCTAATTTACCTTTGAGAATGTTTACCTCAACCTCCCAGGCTTGACATTGCTTTGTCATGCTTTCTTCTTTCCTTCTTCCATCTTCTACTTGATCCTTCAGATTTAGAATCTCTTCTTTCAACCAATTTTCGTTTTCTTCACATGTTTGTTACAGCTCTTCATTCTTCTTATTTGATTTTTCCAGATCTTCTTTGAGAGAGATGATTTCTGCTTCAAGGCCTTCCTTTTCAAATGGTTGTAGAGGTTCCTCATTCTTCTTACTTGATGCTTCTAGATCTTCTTGTAGAGAGATGACTGCAGCTTCAAGTCCTTCATTCTTCTTGCTTGAATTTTTGAGATCTGCATTTAGATTGTTGATTTCTGCTTCTAATTCTTTAATTCGATTGGATGCATAAGTATGAAACCTTTGATACTTGTCCACCTATCCATTCAGCATTTCTATTTGTTTTTCCATTTGAGAGATCATCTCTTTGTAAATAGTTTCTTGCTTATTAGTTGAACTTTGTAGTTCTTCAACTTTAGTCTTGAGAGCTTCTTGTAGATTCACAACTTTACTTTCACAATATTCACTATTGTTTGCACATAGAAGAGTATTACAAGTGGCCTTCTCCTTTTTCTTCTTTGCCATGAGTGCTTGAAGAGCTTCGTCAGAAATTTCTAGATCCATACTGTCACTTCCACTATCATAGTCTTTACATATACAGTTAAGTAAGAGACAAGAACAATGATTAATACCTGTTTCATTTTCTTCAATTTTTGCTATACATGATTTCTGAGGTATCCCCTTTCCTTGAGTAACCTTCTTCTTTTGCTTCTTAGCCATGAGTACTTTCAGATCATGGTCAGAATCTTCTTCATCTTCACTCGACACTTCATCATCATCTTCTTTTGCATAATAACTCTTTCTCTTTTCAAATTGTTTCTCTTTACCATGCTTTTCTCTATAAGGACATTTAGCAGCATAGTGACCAACTTTTCCACACTCAAAACATTTGAAGGGAAGCTTACCTTTGAATCTTCCAGTACGTAGTTGCAGCTTTCTCACGAAATTGGCTTCTTCTTGATCGGATATATAGCTGGATTCTTTGACAACTTCCTTTTCCTTTCCTTTTGTAGATGCCTTAAATGCAACTTCTCTTATTTGAGAAGGACCTCCTTGTCTCATTTCAAAATCAGTCAGAGTACCATGTAATTGAACAATAGTAATCGCTTGCAGATCTTGCCTTTCTTCAATAGCTGAAACTTTAGAGTCAAATTTTGAAGTCAAGGATCTTAAGACCTTTTCCACCAGAGTAGTATCAGTTATGGTTTCACCCAAATTTCTCATTCGATTTACAATATCATCCAGACGAAGAAAGAAATTGGCAACACTCTCATCACTATGCATCTTCAAATTTTCATATTCAATTCTAAGAGTTTGGAGTTTTGCATTTTTTACCTTTGTGTCTCCTTCATAGCTTAGAATGATTTTGTCCCATATTTCTTTTGCTGAATGTAGCTGCATCACTTTAGCAAATTATGATTCAGACATGCTTCCTAATAAGACATTCACTGCTTTGGCATTGATTTCATACTTCTTCCTTTCAGCTGCATCAGTAGGAATACTTGTCGGGTATTGATAACCTTCTTCCATGATTGCCCATACATCTGCACCAAGACTTTGCAGATATGCTTTTGTACGTACCTTCCAGAATATCAGATTGCTTCCATTGAATAGAGGTGGCTTTATAGACATTACTCCTTCTTGACTTCCCATTACGACGGATCTCCTTTAAGCGATCAAGCTTCTGCACAAGGACCTGCTCTGAAACCAATTGTTGGGAAAAATACTGAGAGGGGGGGGTGAATCAGTATTTACTGCATAATCAAATCTTTTAACTTTTTCATTCCTTAAAACCCATACGCTACTTTCTTTCAGTAAACTAGCGTATATACGCGGATACCCTTTATGAAACTCGCGTATACACAGATATCTAATTATGTCATTAATTCTTCACTTAAATCATTCCTTCATTTATTCATCAGATATTCAATAAGCAGTAAACATGTGCAGTAAGAACAGAATAAATCAACACACAAAGCATCACACATGAACACCAGGATTTTTAGGTGGAAACCCAAGTCGGGAGAAAACCACCGCTGCAGTTGCTCAGCCTTCAATATTTTATTATGGAGAAAACATCTTACAACATATGTGCTGGCGCAGACTTGACCAGCACGCAGGCACCCACCTGCGCTCGTTTACCAGCCTCTCCTGGAAGGGAGCTACGACCCCCCGACTCGTTTACCAGCCTCTCCTGGAAGGGAGCTACGACCCCCCGATCTCGTTTACCAGCCTCACCTGGAAGGGAGCTACAACCCCCTGACTGAAGGCTACAACCCTCAGCACCACCTTGGACCACGTTTCATCAATTTTCACACTGGATCCAACAACTTCAATAGAACAACACTTGCAGGCCACATTTCATCATATTTCCAAACTAGACCCTTTCCATTCTTTTAAGCACAAACATACATCACCAACAGATACTTATCAACACAGATCAGATAGCAGAAACACAGCAGAACAGATCAGATATTTCATACCCTTTGCTTCAGCAAACCCTAGTTTGCATACGCGCTTTCACTTCACTGATGTCGCGTATATACGCGCTTTAGTCCACATCAACCAGCGTATACATCTGTATAAACTTCACTGCGCATATGCGCTTTTTCTTCAGCGAAGCTGCATATATACGCGCTTCCTCTGCGGCGAAGTAGCGTATAGATCTTCAACTATCATAGAGCAGCATACTTCTTCAGATCAGACATTCAGTTCAGATTTAACCCTTTACTTCAGACAGATGTTCGCCTCATCACAGATCTAATCACTCCATAAACAGATCTAGCAAATACAGATACATTTCAGATCTAGATATCCCACTTCATCATTTCTTCATAGGTGCATCATAGATTCAGATCTATCATCAAACCTTTACCCTTTCCATACGGATATACTTCACAGAGAAGTATTCATTCAAGCTCAGACATCTTGCTCCCACACTCATCATTTGCACAATGAATTTATTCTCCTTATATAGGTTTACCCTTTTTCAATACCCGCAGACCCAAACCAATGCCATGAGCCTTCAATACCCGAGGCACGGATTTGCACTTTATGAGCGCTTTTTCCCATACGCGACTTGGCACGTTCTTTCCCACGTGCATACGCGACTTCCCCTAGACAAAATCGCGTATGCCTTGAGACATACCCTTTCATCATAGATCTATCGCATGCTGAATTCCTTTCTTCATTTCCTTCTGTACTCACTGTAGATACATCAGATTTAGTTCATCGAGACATGTTCTATCAAGCACAACTTCATCAAGTAAGTTGCCATCATCTTTCCATTAAAGGACAACACTCAGCATCATATTGCTAACAAACATCTTCATATCTTTTACATCATTTACCAAGTCCATCAAGTCAGAAATAAATTCATCGGGGAAATAAATTCATCGGGTGGATTGCCATCAAGGACAACACATGTCAACGGTCGCATATCTTCATCTTCATTCAGTGGGTTGCCATCAAGGACAACACTCTGCATCATATTGCCAACAATCTCCCCCTTTGGAATTGATGGCAACCACGATGGTGTTTGGTTACCACAATAGATAGGTACATTAAGAATACAATGACACCATGTCACATTCCCCATTTTTGACACCATTCTTTCTCTTCATTCAAACACCATGTCACTCTCCCCCTTTGACATCAAGGGCAAAGGGCGGATCAAAATCAACATACTCTCCCCCTTTTCTCCTCATGTGGAAGAAACGTTCTGCAGATATGATATGTACTGAAGTGACCAAGCTCCCCCTGAGTTCATGTTGAATCTTTAAACATATTTTTTAATGAAGTACATGACTCTATGAACTTCCTATCACCAAAGACTCATACTTACATCAAATAGCCAACCAAGTGGATTTACATATGAGACTCAAGTACCCAACCAAGTGGGTTTGCACATTTCAACTTAGCTACCCAACCAAGTGGGTTTAAAAAATTTGACTCAACTACCCAACCAAGTGGGTTTACAAATTTGACAAGTCCTTTACATAGGCGAATATTCTGATTACATCATAGGTTACTCTTTCTTAAATCTTTTCATCAAAAATACAAATATGAATTTCTGTAATACAAAAATACCTCAAGAGAGATCATATCGGAACCATCATAATGCCAACAATGCATTATACTCGGCAACACCGCTAATGCTCCCCACGATCTGTGCATCCATGCATCCTTTTCATATGACTAAGGCTCCCCCTTAGTTTGTGCATCCTGAACACTTTCTCCAACAAATCATCAAGGCATCTTTATCAACAACATGAGAAATAGAATTATGAGAACTGGAACACCACCAGAGATACCAAACAGTATCAGAGATACCAAACAGCACTACAGCTGTGCTGAAGAGAGCAGACTTCAAAAAATTGCCAGCAATCAGACATACGCGGTTTTCTGTGCAGGAACTCGCGTATATACGCGACTGTGTTTCAGGAAAACCGCGTATCCCAAGCCATCTTCTAAATTTCAACCAGATCTAATTCTCTGTGAGGCAAAGACAGTTTTCAGCTTATTTCTGAGATATTTGAGTGCTTCCCTGCACTACAGATAGATAGATCAGAGTAGTTGTGTCTTCAAGCGTCATCCAATGGTGGTAGCATAAGCGCATTAGTAACCAAGTCTTCATATTCCGTGCAACATCAATACATTCTTTCCAAGAGAGATTATCATACCATAACAACATCTTTCAAATAAGTGTCAAGCAATCATCCATGTGGTCCAATATCACCATGATCTTCAGGATTTAACATGAAGTAACATATGTAGGCAAAAGATCTCAACCATAGTAACCAACTCTGCATGATCTATTCTTATTTCTAAATCAAACGACATCCAACTCATCCATGTGTGAGCACAAAAAGATACTTATCAGCAACCAGGGCTCAAAATCTCATCATAATAATCCATGTACCAAGTCATCATCATTTGAGCATGAGTATCACAAAGATCAAAGAATAAGCAATCATATTGCCAACAATGCAATCATCAACCTGCTACTCCCCCTAAACCAGTGCTATTGCTTAACTTGTGCAACCTGAATACCTTTATCAGCAAGTCATCAACAACCATCTCTGCATGATCTGTCCTTATCTCTGAATACTAGGACTTTCATCTTAGCAATTAATACTCTTCAACAAACAGAACTCATCCATAATCTTCAACATAAGAACCCATGTATCATTTCATTATCATGAGTATAACCAGAATGATGCTAACAGTGCAATCATCAGCAGTCAGACTGATGCTCCCCGTGGACCTCTGCTCCAGATCTTCAGCTATTAGATAAATTTTCTTATCATCAATGCATACGCGGCTGTGTCAGCTGGAACTCGCGTATATACGAGACTTGGTTTCATAGAACCCGCGTATGGAAAGTGTAGCATAGAAAATTTTCATCTTCCTTCATTTCTTCCTGAGCTTGTATCTCCTGTACCTGTCTTTTCTACATCAGATGCGCTGTCAGAAGTAAACATAACCAGAATAATCAAATCAACCATGAGAGTCATCATGCATTGCTCCCCCTGTTACGATACATTACTAAATCTCATAATGTATCCCACATCATTCCTGCAGTCAATAAGAAAGGTCAGCTTCAGAAGCGGATGACTGCAGTAGGGTCAGAATTCCCTACGTTTCTGATCGGTCCTCCATCTTTTTCTATATTTGTTTGAACTTTCTATTTGTGTGCTGGAATTTATCCAATTTCTCATATCTGTTCAACCTGCATTCTTTTTCTACATGACCATACTTGTTACAAGAATAACATCTCATATGTCCAGAAAAATAAGCATAGGAATCATAATGAGTATTTCTAATCTTCCTCCTTTTACAATCAGCTGCTTTATGTCCATACTTGTTACATGAAAAACAATATCCCCTGAAGAAACCAGAGTACCTTTCTATGTAGGATTTGTTAGTTTGTGGCTGAAATGATCTGCTCCTGCAATTTGCTGCAACATGCCCATAATTATGACATTTGAAGCATTCAACATCATCAACTGATTTCCTTTGAGATTTCATCATTGTTGGTTGACCGTTTGTCTCTTTCAATACTTCAAGTTTCGCATTGACACCCTCTGAATTTTTTGCACTTTCTTGTGAGCTAGATTCTCCTTTAACAGTTTCATGGAAACCAAGACCAAGTTTGATAGCAGGAGACCTTTGATTACTCAGAATATTGTCCAAAATATTAGTACTATCTTGAAACCTCAAAAGTTTTAGTTTTTCTTCTAATTTACCTTTGAGAATGTTTACTTCAACCTCCAAGGCTTGACATTGCTTTGTCATGTTTTCTTCTTTCCTTCTTCCCTCTTCTACTTGATCCTTCAGATTTAGAATTTCTTCTTTCAACCAATTTTCGTTTTCTTCACATGTTTGTTCTAGCTCTTCATTCTTCTTATTTGATTTTTCCAGATCTTTTTTGAGAGATATGATTTCTGCTTCAAGGCCTTCCTTTCCAAATGATTGTAGAGGTTCCTCATTTTTCTTACTTGATGCTTCTAGATCTTCTTGCAGAGAGATGACTGCAGCTTCAAGTCCTTCATTCTTCTTGCTTGAATTTTTGAGATCTGCATTTAGATTGTTGATTTCTGCTTCTAATTCTTTAATTCGATTGATGCATAAGTATGAAACTCATACTTGTCCACCGTCCATTCAAGATTTCTATTTGTTTTTCCATTTGAGAGATCATCTCTTTGTAAATAGTTTCGCTTATTAGTTGAACTTTGTAACGCTCTTCAACTTTAGTCTTGAGAGCTTCTTGTGGATTCACAACTTTACTTTCACTATCTTCACTATGGTTTGCACAAAGAAGAGTATTACAAGTGGCCTTCTCCTTTTTCTTCTTTGCCATGAGTGCTTGAAGGGCTTCGTCAGAAATTTCTAGATCCATACTGTCACTTCCACTATCATAGTCTTTACATATACAAGCAAGAGACAAGAACAATGATTAATACCGTTTCATTTTCTTCAATTTTTGCTATACAGATTTCTAAGGTATCTCCTTTCCTCGAGTAACCTTCTTCTTTTGCTTCTTTGCCATGAGCACTTGTAGAGCTTGGTCAGAATCTTCTTCATCTTCACTGGACACTTCATCATCATCTTCTTTTGCATAATAACTCTTTCTCTTTTCAAATTGTTTCTCTTTACCATGCTTTTCTCTATAAGGACATTTAGCAGCATAGTGACCAAATTTTCCACACTCAAAACATTTGAAGGGAAGCTTACCTTTGAATCTTCCAGTACCTAGTTGGAGCTTTCTCACGAAATTCACTTCTTCTTCATCGGATATATAGCTGGATTCTTTGACAACTTCCTTTTCCTTTCCTTTTGTAGATGCCTTAAAAGCAGCTTCTCTTATTTGAGAAGGACCTCCTTGTCTCATTTCAAAAGAAGTCAGAGTACCATGTAATTGAACAATAGTAAGAGTTTGCAGATCTTGTCTTTCTTCAATAGCTGAAACTTTAGAGTCAAATTTTGAAGTCAAGGATCTTAAGACCTTTTCCACCAGAGTAGTATCAGTTATGGTTTCACCCAAATTTCTCATTCGATTTACAATATCATTCAGACGAAGAAAGAAACTGGCAACACTCTCATCACTATGCATCTTCAAATTTTCATATTCAATTCTAAGAGTTTGGAGTTTTGCACTTTTTACCTTTGTGTCTCCTTCATAGCTTAGAATTATTTTGTCCCATATTTCTTTTGCCGAATGTAGCTGCATCACTTTAGCAAATTCTGATTCAGACATGCTTCCTAATAAGACATTCACTGCTTTGGCATTGATTTCATACTTCTTCCTTTCTGCTGCATCAGTAGGAATACTTGTTGGGTATTGATAACCTTCTTCCACGATTGCCCATACATCTGCACCAAGACTTTGCACATATGCTTTTGTTCGTACCTTCCAGAATATCAGATTGCTTCCATTGAATAGAGGTGGCTTTATAGACATTACTCCTTCTTGACTTCCCATTGCGACGGATCTCCTTCAAGCGATCAAGCTTCTACACAAGGACCTGCTCTGATACCAATTGTTGGGAAAAATACTGAGAGGGGGGGGTGAATCAGTATTTTCAGCATATCCAAACTTTTTACTTTTTCATGCTCTAAAACCCATACGCTACTTTGTTGAATCCAACTAGCGTATACACGCGGATATTCTTCATGAAACTCGCGTATACCCAGAGATCTAATTATGCCATTAGTTCTCCACTTATATCATTCCATCATTCATTCATTAGATGTTCTATAAACAGTAAACATGTGCAAGAAGAACACAAACCATCACACAAAGCATCACACATGAACACCGTGATTTTTAGGTGGGAAACCTGCCTGGGAGAAACCAATCACCAAGTAGCTTGCTCAAATTTTCATATTTTATTATAGAGAAAACATATTACAACATACAGGGCCGGGCGTTTAGACACCAAGACGCAGCACCCACCCGCTCGTTTACCAGCCTCTCCTGGAAGGGAGCTACGACCCCCCGATCTCGTTTACCAGCCTCTCCTGGAAGGGAGCTACTACCCCCTGACTGAAGGCTACAACCTTCAGCACCACCTTGGACCACGTTTCATCAATTTTCACACTGGATCCAACCACTTCAATAGAATACAACTTGCAGGCCACTTTTCATCATATTTTTAGACTGGACCCTTTCCATTCTTTTAAGCACAAACATACATCACGAACAGATACTTATCAACAAAGATCAGATAGCAGAAACACAGCAGAACAGATCAGATATTTCATACCCTTTGCTTCAGAAAACCCTAGTTTGCATACGCGCTTTCCTTTCACTGATGTCGCGTATATACGCGCTTTCGTCCACATCAACCAGCGTATACATCTGTACACACTTCACTGCGCATACGCTCTTTTTCTTTAGCGAAGCCGCGTATATACGCGCTTCCTCTTCAGCAAACTCGCGTATAGATCTTCAACCATTATAGAGCTGCATACTTCTTCAGATCAGACATTCGGTTCAGATTCAACCCTTTACTTCAGACAGATGTTCGCCTCATCACATATCCAATCACTCCATAAACAGATCTAGCAAATACAAGTACATTTCAGATCTAGATATCTCGCTTCATCATTTCTTCATAGGTGCATCATAGATTCAGATCTATCATCAAACCTTTACCCTTTCCATACAGATATACTTCACAGAGAAGTTTTCATTCAAGCTCAAACATCTTTCTCCCACAACCATGATTTGCACAATGAATTTCTTCTCCTTATATAGGTTTATCCTTTTTCAATACCACGGGCCAAACCAATACCATGAGCCTTCAATACCATGGGCCCCTGGATTTGCACTTTTTGAGCGCTTTTTCCCATACGCGACTTGGCACGTTCTTTTCCGCGTGCATATGCGACTTCCCTTAGACATATCCGCGTATTCATAGAGACATACTATTTTCATCATACTTTGAGAACATTCTGAATTCCTTTCTTCATTGCCTTCTGTACTTACTGTAGATACATCAGATTTAGTTCATCAAGACATGTTTTATCAAGCACAACTTCATCAAGTAAGTTGCCATCATCTTGCCATTCAAGGACAACACTCATCATCATATTGCTAACAAACATCACTTCATATCAGATTTACATCATTTACCAAGTCCATCAAGTCAAGAATAACTTCACTGTGTGGATAATAATCAAGGAAACACATGTCATCACGATGTCTTCATCTTCATTCATGGGTTGCCATCAAGGACAACACTCTGCATCATATTGCCAACAATCTCCCCCTTTGGACTTGATGGCACCCACGATGGTGTTTGATCACTACAACAGATAGATACATTAAGAATACAATGACACCATGTCACTCTCCCCATTCTTTGACACCATTCTTTTCTTTTATTCAAACACCATGTCACTCTCCCCCTTTGACATCAAGGGCAAAGGGCGGACCAAAACCAACATACTCTCCGCCTTTTCTCCTCATGGGAAGAAGCATTCTCACAGATATATACCTAAGTACTCAAGCCTCTTGAGTTCATGCTGAATCTTTAAACATATTTTCAATGAAGTACATGACTCTATGACTTTCCTATCACCAATGACTCATACTTACATCAAAGATCCATCCAAGTGGATTCACATATGAGACTCAAGTACCCAACCAAGTGGGTTTACACATTTCAATTCGGCTACCCAACCAAGTGGGTTTACAAAATTTGACTCAGCTACCCAACCAAGTGGGTTTACAAATTTGACAAGTCCTTTACATGACTGAATATTACAGATTACATCATGGGTTTCAACATGACCTTTTCATCAAAAATACAAATATGACTTTTCATAACCAATACCAAAAAGACCTCAAGAGAGATCATATATCAGAACCATCATAATGCCAACAATGCATTATACTCAGCAACGCTAATGCTCCCCTTGAAACTGTGCATCCATGCATCCTTTTCATATGACTAAGGCTCCCCCTTAGTTTGTGCATCCTGAACACTTTCACCAACAAATCATCAAGGCATCTTTATCAACAACATGAGAAATAGAATTATGAGAACTGGAACACCACCAGAGATACCAAACAGTATCAGAGATACCAAACAGCACTGCAGCTGTTCTGAAGAGAGCTGACTTCAAAAAATTGCCAGCAATCAGACATACGCGGTTTTCTGTGCAGGAACTCGCGTATATACACGACTGTGTTTCAGGAAAACCGCGTATCCCAAGCCATCTTCTAAATTTCAACCAGATCTGATTCTCTGTGAGGCAAAGACAGTTTTCAGCTTATTTCTGAGATATTTGAGTGCTTCCCTAGACTACAGATAGATAGATCAGAGTAGTTGTGTCTTCAAGCGTCATCCAATGGTGGTAGCATAAGTGCATTAGTAACCAAGTCTTCATATTCCGTGCAGCATCAATACATTCTTTCCAAGAGAGATTATCATACCATAACAGCATCTTCAAATAAGTGTCAAGCAATCATCCATGTGGTCCAATATCACCATGATCTTCAAGATTTAACATGAAGTAACCTATGTAGGCAAAAGATCTCAACCATAGTAACCAACTCTGCATGATCTATTCTTATTTCTGAATCAAACGACATCCAATTCATCCATGTGTGAGCACAAAAGATACTTATCAACAACCAGGGCTTAAAATCTCATCATAATAATCCATGTACCAAGTCATCATCATTTGAGTATGAGTATCACAAAGACCAAAGAATAAGCAATCATATTGCCAACAATGCAATCATCAACCTGCTACTCCCCCTAAACCAGTGCTATTTCTTAACTTGTGCTGAATACCTTTAATAAATAGGTATGAAACTAATAATATCTGCATGATACTGTCCTTATCTGTGAATATAATACTTTCATCTAGGCAACGAATATAATAAAACAAAACAGAACTCATCCATAATATTCAACTTGCCAAGAACCCATGTATCATTTCATTATCATAGGTATGCTTAGAATGATGCTAACGGTGCAATCATCGGCGGTCGGACGCTGAAGTGCTCCACAATCGGACCTCTGCTCCGGATCTTCGGCTAGTAGATAAATTCTCTTATCATCAATGCATACGTGATTGTGTCTGCTGAAACTCGCGTGTATACGCGACTATTGTTCATCGAACTCACGTATGGAAAGTGAAGCATAGAAATTTTTCACATTCCTTCATCACCCCCTGAACTTGTACTTCCTGTACCTATCTTTTCCACATCAGATGCGTTGTCAGAAATAAACATAACCAGAGTAATCAAATCAACCATGAGAATCATCATACATCGCTCCCCCTGTGATGATCCATTACTAAGCTCCATAATGTATCTCAC
>JAXQQM020072016.1:0-87214 GCA_034641835.2 Pinus albicaulis
ATATGTTAGCTCGAGGGGTCTTGACCCAAGTTCAGAGGTTAAGGTTTGCCAACAAACCCCTATACTACTGGCCCTTTTAGAAGTGACCTGCTTGCGCAGGACAAAGTCTCTCCCGAAGCAGTATGGGAGGGTGTTGGAACCAGGTTTTTGCACCCTGAGAGAGAGAGAGTAGGTAAGTAAAGCAAGTCTGCATTCCCAACCTATTGAGTTCGCACTAAACAGATCTATTCGCAGGCTTATTGAAAATATAATCCACAATATAAGAGATCTATTCTCATGCACAGATCTAGTAAATACCTCTGCATCCACGTGCGTAATACCAATTATCAGTACAAAACACTATAATACATATACCAAAAACATAGATACTTTCACAATTAAATAGACACTTCCATAATTTAAGCATATAGCCCTGGTTCACATCAATCATAACCAAACAGATCTAGATAGTATCATATGTCCAACAGTACTTCGAATATATATTAATATCAAAATCCACTTACAATCCAAAAATACCTCCTGTGCACACAGTCAGCAGGGTCCACACACAACAGGACTGAGGATCTCCGCGCACATAGTCAGCATGATTCCTTACCCAAACAACCCGACAACAGATCTAACAATTCGTACTTAGCATCAATCTCAATTCTTTCCTTACCTTAAGACTCAAAAAGGTTAATCTATTTATATCGACTTAGCCTATGCTTCCAATGGTCTGCAAACCATGGTTTGCATAATCTTGGTCTACCCTTGACCCATTACATTGCATTCGGGGCTTTGACCCACCCCAAAACCCCTGTGCTAGACTAAATAATATCAAAAATGTAAAAAATTTCGCAGCTTTTAGGGGACCCTGTTCCAAAAGTCCCCCAACACAATCTTATGACTCGTCCCAAGTCACTGTGACGGTGGGGTATCCACCTGCGCCTGCAGTAGTTTTACCGCCTCGATCAGTGGGTGCAACACTCCTTCACTCTGAGCAGCATCGTTTTGCAAAATATCCACTAGCTTCTGTGATGTCGGTCCTTCTATCGCCGCGGTGATGCTCTCCAGAGTCTGGTTCAATTGTTTAACAGTAAAATCAATATCCTGTGAGAGCTTGAGGGCCTCATCATCCCATGGTTTAAGACAATCACTAAGAGTCTTCTTCTTGATCCGTATTTATGCAAGAACGCAACAAAATATAGAAATAACCATAAACATAGAAATACAGTGGAAATAAGACTTCATTTCATTAATATCAAAACACATAAATATGCTTACAAACATGATGGAAATAAAATAGCTAGGGTGCTGGTAGCGAATCTCTGAGAACAGATGTGGCGACTACAGACCTCTGAACTGTATTACAATGAGGCTCGAGGGCCTATTTATTATGGAGGAACAATGGAGAATTCTAAACGTCCAAAAACCTAACCCTAGGAGATGAAGCACCAAAAATATGGGCGCCGTTTTGGTAAATTGGTGTTTCAACTTCCCAGGGACGTAACTTCGGCATACTATCTCCATTTGGGGCTTCAAAACGGCTCCGGAAGTTCAGGACCCAAAAAATTGCTAAAAATAGTAAGTTGTGAAAAAAACTGAAAGAGACAATGGTGGGGCCCCTAGTGGAATAGGCGGGTGGCCACGAACATCCACCTGGATCATTCCTCCCCCCTTAGGAAGAAATGGTCCCCATTGCGTTGAGTTCCTCCATGAGATGAGGAAACTTCTATTGAACTTGGTCCCTAGTGAACCAATTGCCTTGGTGAAGGAGTTGGCCAGCTTTGACAACTCAATACAGTTGGATCTTCTGTCGGCGAGTGTTCTTGATTTGCATGTACATGATAAAGTCTGTGGTGGCCTATTCCATGCAGTCTGGGTTTAACTCTTTTGGTGTGAGTTCTTTTGCAATGTCAGAGGTGTCCAATAGAGGTGGGAAGTAGGGACAAAGGCGGTCTACATTGAATACTGGGTGCAGACCAAGGAATGGTGGAATACTAAGCTCGAAGGCATTGTTCCCTACAGCCTTGGTGATGGTGTACGGCCCATATCGGAGCAAGAAAATCTTGCGGTGGGGTCCAGTGAGGCGCTCCTTCTGCAAATGTAGCCACACTTTTTCACCCACCTGGAAGTTGTGTGGCACTCGATGTTGATCATGTCGTTGCTTGCACTTAGCATTGGATCTGTCCAATATGTCATGACCCTGTTGGCAGATGTGCTACATGCGCTCAATGAAGTTTTTTGATTTGTCAGCTTCAGACTAGACATGAGCCGAATCGGCTTGAGGAGCTACAAATGGCATGGCTACGTCAATGGGACATAGTGGTTGGAATCCCAAGCCCACCTGAAAGGGGTTGTGGCCGATTAAGCTGTGGAGAGCCCGGTTATAACTGTGTTGTACATAGGGAAGGCTCTCATCCCATGTGTGTGGATGCTTTGAATTTTACATGCGTAGAATGTGTATAATCATCCTGTTGAAAATCTCTGTCTGGCCATCAGTTTGGGGATGGAAAGCTGTGGACTTGGTGAGCTTGGTGTCCAACATTGACTAGAGGCTGGACCAAAATGTGTTGAGGAACCTGCTGTCGTGATCTGATATGATAGACTGTGGGATCCCAAAGTGCACCCACACTTGTTCAAAGAAGAGTTTAGCAGTGGCTTCTTCTGTGATATTTTTCTTGCAGGCCGCCATAATGGCCATCTTTGAGAATCTTTCGACGACTACGAAAAAAAGTCGTTTCCATGTTTAGTAGAAGGAAGGCTTGACATGTAATCCATGGAGATGGATTCCCAAGGTCGACTAGGGGTAGGTAGAGGAGCATAAAACCCTTGCTTCTTGATGGTCGGTTTCGCAATGGTGTAAGAAGTGCAGGATCTGATGTACTTCCCAGCATCCTGTCGAAGGTTCGGCCAACAAAAATTCTTCTGCAGTACTGCCACTATTTTCTCGACCCCAAAATGCCTAGTGACTCGACTGTAGTGCGCTTCCCATATCATCTTGGCACGCTCGCTTGAAGGAACACAACGCTGTCCTAGGTGACATAATAGTGCATCTTGGAGGTGAAAATTTGGAACTTGCATACCCCCCAAGAGTGCCTTGTATGTGTAGCTGAATTCTGGATTGCTCTTGTAGAGAAGCGGCCAATCAGAAGTCTCATGCCCACAAGAGTTGAGAACGGTGGTCGACTGAGGCAATCTACAACATTATTGGTGCTACCCTTCTTGTACTTGATGTTCAAATGAAATTGTTGCAGATATGTTGACCACTTCTGATGGTGATCGTTCTGCAACTTCCCTTGTGTCTGTATGAACTATAGGGGTCGGTGGTCTGTGTGGATGATTGTCTCCTTCCCCAAAATGTATTGCTTCCATTGTCGACAAGCCTGCACAATGGAATACATTTCTTTGTCATAAGTGGGATACTTTCAAATTGTGTTAGACAATGTTTCACTGTGATATGCCACTGGATGCCCCTGTTGAGTAAGAACTACCCCAATAGCATAGTCAGAAGCATCTGTCTTGATCTCAAATGGTTGTTGCAAGTCTGGTAATGTGAGCACTGGGGCAGAACAGAGTTGATGTTTCAATTCTACGAATGCCTTCTGTTGAGATTCTGACCAACAAAATTTTGCTTTCACTCCTCCCTTGGTGACTTGACTCAAGGGCCAAGTGATATGAGAGAATCCCAACACGAACCTGCGGTAGAAATTAGCAAGACCCAGAAAGCTGCGAAGCTCTGTTAGAGTGGTTGGGGCTGGCCAATCCCAAATGACTTGGATCTTGGCTGGATCCACATGCACCCCCCTTTCATCAATAATGTATCCTAGATATTGAACCTGGGTCATGCCAAAAGTGCACTTCTCCAAATTGGCACACAACTTGTGTTGCCGCAGTGTTTGGAGGACTTCTCGGATGTGGTGGAGGTGCTCTTCCCAAGTCTAGCTGAAGATAAGAATGTCATCCAATTATACCACAAAAAATGAGTTGGTGAATGGACGCAAGATGTCGTCCATCAACCTCATGAAGGTTGCGGGATCATTTGTCAATCTGAAAGGCATGACGAGCCATTCGAAAAGGCCCTCCTTGGCTTTGAAGGCAATCTTCCACACATCAGATGGTTCGATTGGTACCTAGTGATACCCAGACTTCAAGTCGATCTTGCTGAAATATTTTTCCCCTTTGATTTGGTCCATAAGGTCATCAATTTGTGGGATCGGGTACCTATTCTGGACAGTGATCTTGTTCAGCTCCTGATAATCAATACAGAGTCTCCAAGTCCCATCCTTCTTCTGTACCAACACGATCGGGCTCCCACAGGGCGATGAACTTGGTCGGATGTGACCTTTCTGCAGCAGCTCCTGAATCTGCCTCTTGATTTCATCATTCTCCAGAACAGAGTGCCTATAGATCGTTCCATTGGGTAGCAGCGCACCTGGGGTCAGGTCAATGGGGTGCTTGACCTGACAGTGTAGAGGCACCCCTATGGGTGAGGTGAAGATGTCCCCGTACTCCTCCACAACCTTGTCCATTTGTTATTTTCATGCAGAGGAGCCATGTCTGGAGGTCGTGGCCACAATATTCTTCTTGCCCTGGGGGTGGATCATCAGGAAAACAAATTTCCTGGTTTGGGAAATGAGCTTACTGCATTTTTTTGTAGTAACCAAAGAGATAGTGGGAGGTAGTGGTACCTCTGGTATCCTGTACAATTTATTTCCCAAAGTAACAATAACAGCGTGAGGCCAGGACTCATACACAGCATATCGCTTCCACAAGTATGGTTGGCCTAATAATACGACAGAAACATCAATAGGAGCAATGTCACACAATACCTCATCCGTGAAGGGCTTGATGCTATAGGGAAGGCGTTACTGTTGGCTGACGCGAAGATCTCATCCTTGGTGAAGCCACCCGATGGTGTATGTTTGTGGGTGCGTTGTGGTCGACAAGCCCAACTGCTTCACAACATCTACTGAAATGAGGTTCTTTTGGCTCCCATTGTCGACAATGAACTGTAGCAGGGAAACATTTACCCACATCTGGGAGTGGAAGAGACGCTCTGCCTCCTCTGGATCTTCTGGTTCCTCCTTCTGGATCTTCGTAGTGGAAACAATGGCGTTGGGCTCCTTATCAATAATTTTCTTCCCTTTTTCATTCACCTTTTTAGGTTCTGATTTAGAGTCGGAGCATGCATTTGATTCAGAATCCCTCATCTCGGCCACCAGTGACTGCTTGGCCCGACACTCACTTGTGTTGTGAGTGGAGCTCTTATGGAACTCACACCACTTTCCTGTGTCCTTCTTTGGCTTCACGGTGTTGTTCTTTGCTTGTGTCTTTGGCAGATTGTCTTGGGTCACCATGCCTTGGCTTTGTCCTTTGTTCTGCGGTTTGGGGGCTGTTAGGGTCCCGTGATTTGGCCGATTGGCGAGCCAAATGACGATGTAACATCAAACCAAGCTTTGGAGCCCAAGGACCTAGCCTTCCTGGACTCAGAGAGGGCTCTCTCTATTAGATGTAAAATATATCAGTGTGTTTGCTTGTGGTGTTTTGATATTAGGCTAGTTATGAAGTATGTTTTTAGTTTTTTGGTTTTTTAAGTTTGTGAGGGATAAAACTGATCAAAGATATAAAAATGGATAACAAGAATTCAGATCAATTGGGCTATGGGGTCAAACAGGTCAAGGAAGCTATGAGATGATGATGCAAGGCTGCTGTAGGGCCGATTTGATTCAAGGTAGAAGGGATGTTTGGGAAAAATGGAGTAAATGAACATCAAGTTGGTGAAAGACAAGGGATTTCAAGTGTAACTAGTTGATAGCAGACATAAACATGTTATAGCAAGCCATTAATCATGTTAAATGTAACTATGAGCTAATTAATACATAGAAATCAAACATTCCAGCCATACATAGAAGTATAAGACCCTCTAACTTTGGGAAATGGCTATCAGACTTTGGGGAAAACACATAAGAAGGACTAACAACTCATAAAACTATGTCGGAATGCCTAAACACAGTCTTTAAGTTATTGGGCACTTGGACAAACAAGCTTTCATAGTTTTAGGCAAAGGGCTAGATCGGGACTAAGCCTCCTTGGTTCAACAAGATGATAAGCTAATCAGTCGAAGAGATAGTTTTATGGACAGAACTATGGACAATCATAGGTAGGCAGGGCACACCATACATCCTACTCAACATGCATAGAACTCATGAATAAAATTAGCAACAATACCTTAAGTTACTAAAGAGCAGTTAAGAATTCTTTAGTATAACTAAGGAAGAAGAAAACATAAAGCTATGAAGATTCAGGAATTTTGAGGTGCCTCCATGGGCATATCTCAAAATTAATCTCTACTGATCTATAGCAGCAGGAAGCATGTATCATGAATGAAAACTAGAAGACAACAACAAAGCAAGAAACACTATACCATTCTACCATGACATGGAATCCATCAACAATCCTTCATCATTCATCAAAAGCATCCAAGAGGCAGTCTAAAAATCATAACTCAAATATGTTCTTCAAAGCTCATATGACCAGTATATTGATTCTTCTCTCAAGTTCAGCCTCTGATTTACAATGAAACCCATGGAATAAATAGGCTTGAGGGAGGAAAACCTCATGGAGCAACTAGCTATCCCATTGGCCAAGTCAAAATATCTAAACTTGTCCTTGAGGCTTTGCAAAGCCCAAGGCACAAAAAATCCCATAAAATATCTAAAAAACTGCTAAAAACGGAAATTATATTGACTTTACATCATTTCCCAAGTATAAAAATAGCTTAACGCACATTTGGGAAAAGCAGATTTTTGAGGTTCAAAAATTACAAAAATACTTCATATTTATGTCTGAAAAGGTCCCCTGACTTGCTGGAGGAAATTGGCAGCCTTCCCGATGTCAAAATGAGGCTCATGATAGCTCGTTGGAAAGCTCTCTATGTCTAATTTCCAGCGCAACTGAAATCATCTCAATCTGATGCCTAGAAGTCCTCCAAAACTGTACTTGTGTGTAAAAAACCAGGAAATAGCAGACTGCTGATATGGCGGGTAGAATGTGCAAAAAGAGGGCATTTTTCGCCAATTTGGGAGGGCGAATGATCTCCAAATGCTCTGAAAATCGCTGGTGACCTGCTCATAGAATTATGGCATCCACTAGCATCATCCTTCTCCCTTGAAAAATCCTCAAACTGAAATGGCGCAATTATGAGTTTTTGACCAAAAACCTAAAAAATGCCAAAAAACAAAAAGTTGTCGAAAAGGGCTCAATTTTGGCATGCATGACCCTCAAGGGTCCATAGCAACGTGCTCCGAAGCTGATGCCAAAATATCAAGGGCTTATATGCTTTTCTCCTCTTTCTGTGCCGGGCGCTCCTTAAAATTGCTATTCTTGATCATCATCCTTATGCTGCTGCTCAAACTGCTGAGCTGCTGCTGTTCAGCACTTTCTTCCTCTGTTTCCTGCTGCCTTGCCTTGGAGGCATTTTGACCTAAATATGCTTTGGAAGAAACAAACTGCCTCACTGTGTGTAAACTGCCCTTTTGGAGTCAAACTGTGTCAATGTACTGCTTTGGTAGAGAAACAATGTGATTCGGATGGTTTGCAACAGGTTTCTTATAATACACAACCTCTGCTCTCTTTAGAAAATGACCTTCTACCTTGAATGTATCTCTGTCAACAGAACTTCTCAATAAGAGACCAAACAGTGGAATGAAGGACAGACTGTTAGGAGGAATTTGCTGTGAGAAGTGTCAAAATTACCTTGTCCTTGTGAGTTTGTTTAAGAGGTCACTCAATACATCTTAATCCTTGCCCATGGTAGATTTTGCAATCATTAAAATCCTGCCTTGTCGAAGTATGCTAATCAACCACCAAAGTTCACACCATACACACAATCACCTTATGTGCAGACACACAGTCAATTTCATTGTCCATAGAACAAAAAGTGACAGATCTTGGAAATGCTTCAGAGGTTTCAACCAAGCATTTTGATGCTTTGCAGATATAAGAAACCTTTGTCCTTTGAAGAAGAAGGTGAAAACACAGTTTTGAGTTCAAAAATTTATTCCTTGTAGGTATTTCATTAGCATATTCAGCATTTTAACACAGTTTCAGTCACTGTTCATAATACAGGGAAAAAAAGGGCTTATGTTGTTTTTATGATGTAGTAGCAAGGCCTGCAGCCTTCAACAGTAAAAACTCCCCTTCAAACAAAAACTTCCTTCTCTATACCCCACTGTTTCTTTATACCAGCTTTGCCCTACCTTTGAATACAAATGATGACCTTTACTTACAGGATATGCTATAAGGAACTGAATTTAAGACTTTGTTTTCTCCCTTTGATAAAATAGAAGAAACTCTTTTTGAAAGATCAAAAATGTATATGAGGGCCACTGCTGTCTAAAAACTGACCTATTGTTCACCCTTTAATCACATTGTGCTCCTTCTTTCTTTCAAGACTGTTCCACTGCGTTTTGTGAGGGGTTTAATGTCTTATCTCTTATCAACAGAAATCATAGTTTGAGGGCAATCACAAAAGCTCTATAATGCAACTTCCACAGCTCTTTTTTTATGTTTCATCCTTAGCTAGCAAAACCACAGTCAGTCTCATTTTTCTTTGCCAATGAAAACACCAAACACAACTGTGATTTTTCACCATGATTTCATCCCCTTTCACATCACATCAACAATCTTGCAAAGGTCATATAGGCATATAAACTCCTTTAAAACGGTGGCAAGGCTTTTTAGAAGGCTGGAGCAGCCATTAGAAGTAATGTGGAGGCGTGTTGAACCTTTGAAATGTGCGCGGTGTGTTTGCAATGGAGAGCGGCGCGCAAGGTTGTGGTGTCGGGTCACTGTCGGGCCGACAGGACCAACACGCACAGGCGCGTCGCGCCTTAGTTATGGCCTTTTGTATTTTTCGCTCCAAGCACGTCGCGCAAGCCTTTGACCCAAAAAAAACTCTGTTTTTCGATCATAACCCTTTCTATGGTTCAAGGAAACGGCAAGGGGCTTGTTCTTTCATTTTTACACCACTGCCTTTGTCCATTTGAAACAGAATGTCTTCGAATGTGTCAAGAAGGACCCCTACTCTTGAAAATTGTTGGTGAAGAAAATCTGTGTATCTTAGTTTGAACAGTGGTAATGGATGTGATTTTTTTTCCAAAAGCCAACTCTATTTACTGTACTTCAGATATTCGAAAAGTGACTTTTTGTCACTGCTGATCCTTCTATTTCCCTTTTCAAAGTGTGACATTTGCTCAACAATATACCAATGGAGCTCCTTTGCCACTTTGCAAGGAGGTGGACTTACTCTTTTTTAAAACCCAATATGACATCATTTTCTCTTGATGCTGTGGATGTAATGGTGTCTACTGTGAGATTGATTTCAACTGTTAGGTTCCCTTCAACTCATTTTCTGACTGTGGTTATAAAAATGCAGTTGCATTTGTCCTTGTTCCATCTACCTCTGTTTACTTGAAAGGGGCTGTTTTAGACTTCTTGGCATGTGACAGTGAGGTGACTGTGTGGCCACTTCTCCTAAGGAAACTACCTTTTTTGTATCAATGACCTGCATATATTCAACATTGTCTCCTATCCACTATAGGTATAGTTTTGACAGATATTTCCATATGAATAGGAAAACCAATACTTTTGAATCATAAATACCATCTGTTCACCTGTGTAAAGACTTTTGTTCTCTTTCTTTGTCTCTTTCCACTGCACCTTTTGACCAATCAGTCTTCAACAACATTCAATACCTTGGCCATCTGCTCATAAATGGAGGAGGCCCTTCATATGAAGATTGTTTGATAAGGCTGCATGATAAGGGTTTTTCTAGGAATATGATGGTAAACCAACAATTTTGAAAAACATCAATACTGGCACCTCTGCTGGCAATCACCACTGTGCTTCAGAAAAACCCTAGCCAAAGTGTCACTGTCTTCCTGCACTGCTCTGAGGGTAACTGAAATGTCATCATTTACTTTGGTTAACTTATGACAATTTATTTGAAAGATAATCTCTGTGACTGTGGAGGTCAGTGCCCTTTGAAAAACAAACAACTTTTCTTCTGCCTAGGTGATGACATGATCTGTCAGCATCTGTTCAATTTGGTCTTGTGGGGAAAGCAACCTGCCTATGATTAGAATTGTTTTAACTCATGATATGCCTTTCTAAAGTTTAACAATTCACATGATTTGAAACTTCAAATGACCTCCTTTATCAGACCAACTCTGTTTTCTTTTGAACTTGCATACTTCAGACTTTATCCCTGTCACGATCATCACTCACTTTCAGAAAACCTGGAGTTATTGTTTCACTGTTCAGCAAAAGGCAAACCTGGGCTTCTGCAATCCTTTAAGTCAATACTGGCCAGCGCCCTCTACTTGTAGATGAAGGAGGCGCCCTAACCCTCTGCTTGTAAATGAAGGAGGTTCTGGGCCATGACAATTTACCAGTTTGCTGTGACAGTGGTGTCCTTTTCTTACTGTGATTTTCATACTGGAAGGAAAACTGCAAGGTCTTGATGAGTGACTTTCTGTTTTGCAGACATATCTCAGGCTCATGATACATTTAGAAGCAGCTGTTCCTCTAACTTTAGATTCAAGCATTTACTCCTGAGATGAAGTTATATTTCCTGTCTTTGTAGAATCCATAAAACACTGTGAAACACCTACTAATTAGCTTGAGACTGTGGTTCATGCAGTGCTGAGACCTAGGGATATAAGTGGCGCGACTTAGAGCTATGATCAACTTGATTTGCAGAGTGGGAGGTCAGTCATGGTTGGTCTGTAGCAGATGGAGGCTTTTTGGCTTTTTGATGATTGCCAAAGGTAAAATGTCTTAAAACGCCACTTCCTAACATAGGGGAGACTTTTGAAACATATTTGGATTTGCTTTTGGAGCTGATGGGCAGACCAGTAGGGTTGAAGCTAGATAGGATAGTGATAATGAGGTTTTGATTTCGACATGGGTGGACTGAAAAGTAGAAAGGCAAAAAAAAGTTTTATGAGGGTTTTTTTAGATGACATATTGACATAAGGAAATTAGTTTCTAGAAAACTCAACTGTAGATATAGTCATCACTAACATGTAAAAAATACTGATGGCTAACAGGGGCACCTTTCCCTTGCTTTTTATTCGGAGATCCAAAGTTTCGCTTCTTCTGTTCGAATTTCTGCTCAATATTGGCAGCATACCGGTATGCTGTACCAAGCGAGGAGATGTCGAGGAACTCCATTTCCTCCTGAATGTATCTGTGCAGACAACTGCGATACTTTAGCACCAAATGTTTCTTTGAATCTTTGATACCCAAATTTGTGTGCAGGGTATGGAAAAAATTCATTAGCTCATGCACATCTTGATCCCTTTGTTGCCGCAGCATGGTCCATTGTATGTACTTGTCCTCATAGCTCCCCACGGGATAGTATTGTTCCTTGATGGCATCTTGGAAAGAATTCCAAGTGGGTATGGCTGAGAACAGAGAGGATTATGTCTCATCGATTTTCTCACTGTAGGTTTCCCACCAATCCTTGACATGGGGGGTAGCTTCGAGGAGTGCAAAAATAATCTTCCCCCAGTCGGAAAAATCATGAACCGAGAAATATCCTTCTAATAGATTCAACCATCTATCTACGACATCTGCATCTATTTGACCCTCAAATATGGGAATGTCAAAGTTTACTTGTACCTTAAAGGGAGTCGTGCCTCCAGAGTGGTTGATGGATGAAGATGCACTGCCAGTGGGCAGTCGTTGAAGGATCTGGGCAAAGTTATCCATCATCGCGTTCCTTTGTTTTTCAAGGGCCTCCTCGATCAATATTTTGATAGGATATCCGGTTCCCTCATATTTATTTTCGTCTCCCATGGGCGTCCGTTGGGGTTTGCAAGGCTGATCTTGCAAAGGTTCCACCAGTTCGATCCCTAACTCCTTATACCCCGACCTCATTGGGGACATGCAAAGAAGGATCGAGAAAAAGCAGGCCGCTCTAATACCACTGATCCAGATTTATGCAGGAACACAATAGAATATAGAAATAACCATAAACATAGAAATACAGCGGAAATAAGGCTTCATTTCATTAATATCAAATCACAAAAATATGCTTACAAACATGATGGAAATAAAATAGCTAAGGTGTTGGTAGTGAATCTCTGAGAAGAGATGTGGCAACTACAGACCTCTGAATTGTATTACAATGAGGCTCGAGGGCCTATTTATTATGGAGGAACAATGGAGAATTCTAAATGTCCAAAAACCTAACCCTAGGAGATGAAGCACCAAAACTATGGGCCCCGTTTGGGTAAATTGGTGTTTCAACTTCCCAGGGACATAACTTCGGCATACTATCTCCGTTTGGGGCTTCAAAATGGCTCCAGAAGTTCAGGACCCAAAAAACTGCTGAAAATAGTAAGTTGTGAAAAAAAATGAAAGAGACAATGTTGGGGCCCCAAGTGGAATAGGCGAGTGGCCAATATCCACCTGGATCACTTCTTCTGGCGGAATTCGTCGATATCATCCCGAAGGGCATGGCTAGTCCATAGTCGTGCTAATCATTGAGAAAGAACCAGAGTAGGCATCGTGGCTTCGATCTACTCTAACACCTCTTCCTTCTGTCGTAGGTCTTGGTTGATTTCTCGCAGGATGGGATCATGTTGTACCTTGGTCCATAACTGCATGGTTGTATCTAGAAATTGGGCACCCTAAGCAATCTGTCCTGTAATTACATTTGTAGTTGTGGTAACCAACGCAACTCGCTGGGCCCATACCTCTGGCAGTGTCTCTGGCTGCAGCTTAGCCCGCAGATCTACGATTTGCTAATCCATATGTGTCTTTACCACCTGAATCTTCGTCCTGGAGGCCTTCAAGGTTGTGACCAACCCCTCGATCTTGGCATGGGGGGTGGTTGTGGCCGAGATCTCTTCTGTAACATCTGCGCAAAGTCTGCTAATTAAGTGTTCCAACTCTGTTTTCTGTGCGGTTGCGAGGGTACAAGCATCCTGTACCTGGGAAACTTTAGCATTCTTCTCGTCGATTGTCTTCTGAGCTACACTGAGCCACTGGTGTACTTGATGGTCCCAGTGTTGAATTTCCTCAAACAAGGAGGTGTGGAGAACCTATAATGCTTCATGAGGAAACCTGGCTAGATTCAGTTGTACTTCTGTGCTCTCTTAGACTTGCGCTCCTAAGTCGGGTGGACTTATTGCGAGGGCTACACCGAGCAAGGAACAAAGGTGGCTTTCCACTGTAACAAGTGTTGCGCTGCTAGTGGCCAAGGGTGTTTGTACCTGAATCATACTAGTTTGCAGCATGTCTGTCTTCAGTTGCAGAGCTCGTAGCTCAGCCTGAAGGGTGTCGACCGCAACTTGCTACTGCTCCTCTAGAGCTAGCCATTCTTCCTTCGCAGCCAATGTAACTGAATTCGTGATTTGCTTGAGGTCCCCTTCAATGAGTGTGACCGCTTCGTCACGTCGGATCGTTGGGAGCGCTGCATCTTTCATGGCCCCTTAGTAGGGTTGGTCTTCTGCTTTGTTCCTTGAGGAGAGTCAGCACCTCCCACCTGTTTTCCTTCAGTATCGAGATTCTGCTGCGCATCTTTCTGTACTGCAGCATTCGTGCCTTTCCCTATACTCTTACCGAGCTGCAACCCCTTCTATGATGTATCTCCAGCGCCCTTCCCCGTGCCCTTGCTCGGTCCTCCGGTATCCTTGGAAATGACAGGTGGGATTACTTTCATTGTGCTTGTGCCTTTGGTACCCTTTTCACCTGTTGTGAATCCAAGCTTCTAGTGAGAAGGCCATAGCGCAATTACATTGTCAATTTTTTCATCCGCAACCATGTAAGGGAGCGAAACCCACGCAGAATCCTTGTGGCCTCGAATTTGGACATTGTGCATAGTTACCTGGAAGGCCGCAATGCTCTTGTACCTATCATATACTGCGGTAGACAAGCGGGGTCGGGAATTGATGGTTGCTGCCAAGCTACTCTGGAAGAGGACCCAGAAGACTTGGCTGTCTGCGATGTGCTGCACATCCTTGGAGTCCCACAAATTCGCATAACAAGCTCCTTCGCACATGTCTTGGGTAAGCTCAAGGAGGACCAATTCCTCAGGTGCTAAAATTGCATGCAAAGGAGGAACTTCTTGTTCCCAAAGATGAGCCTCTAGATGTGGATCAACCATAGGAGGAGATTCATGGAGTGGAGGAGTCCACTCATGCAGAACCAAACATCAGACAAGGCAGAAAGTGTACCATAGAAGCTGAGAGACTAAAGCTTGATGTGGCACAGAATGTAGGAGTCCCTACATCATAGCGCAGACAGAGATAGTCACCTGACCGATTTACTGATACATGGCTCTTATGAGAAAGTGTATCGTGACAGAGCCATCTTCTTTTGAAGAAGCAGTGCAGAAGCCCACATGGGTAGATGCCATGGTGGAGGAGTATGACTCTATTGTCAGAAACGATGCTTGGGAGATTGTTCCAAGGCCAGTGGGAAAATCAGTTGTAGGATCAAGATGGATCTACAAGGTAAAGCAAGCTGTTGATGCGAGCGTTGAGAAGTATAAGGCAAGATTTTTTTCCTGGGGCTTCTCACTCATGGATCGAGGGGATTGAATATGAAGAAACCTTTACACCTGTTGCACGGTATTCTTCCATACAGACCATCCTTGCTCTCTCAGCGCAGATGGGTTGGCACATTCATTAGATGGATGTGAAGATTGCGTTCCTTAATGGGATCATTGAGGAAGAGGTGTACATTGAGTAGCCTGAAGGATTTGAGATCTTTAGCAGCGAGTCGCGTGTGTGCAAACTCAAAAGAGCATTGTATGGGCTGAAACAACCACCCCGTGCTTGGTACACTCGGATCAACAGCTATTTCACTGGGCTTGGCTTCACTAAGAGTGAGGCGGATGAAAACCTGTACCAAATTGTGGTTGAGGGTAAGCTTTTAATCGTTGTACTTTATGTTGATGATTTAATACTAACAGGTGATGAGCAGTTGATACACTCATGCAAGGCAGATCTTGCAAAGGAGTTTGAGATGAAGGATTTGGGCCTCCTTCATTATTTCCTTGGATTGGAAATATGGCAGCGGGAAGGTGAAATATTTGTGTCTCAATGCAAGTATGCCCGGGAGATACTGGAGAAGTTTCACATGCAAGGTTGCAAGCCTAGCGACACTCCTCTTCCAGGAAATTAGAAGAAAGAGGATGCTACATCGGCAGAGGTAGTGGATGCCACTATTTATCGACAGTTGGTGGGTTCGCTCATGTATTTAGTTAATACAAGACCAGACATATGCTATGCGATGAACCAACTTTCACAAGCGATGGTTAAGCCTACCAAGCTCTTTTGGAAGGCAGGAAAGCATGTTTTATGAGACTGGGGGTAACATCTCGAATCATGGTTTATGGTAGTAAATTATGAGGTAGTTGTGGTTACTGCATGCAGCATTGGGCAGAACCCAATAAACAAAAAGGGCCATCAAAGAGGGATTTTCAGACGGACGATGGCATTTTCTCGCAAATAGGAAACAAAGACTCTATCTGGTCAAGGGAATAGACACAGTAAGCTCTGTCAGATGTGAGGTATCCTTGATATAAAGATTCCTGGTTTGTTGGGGTTCATTTAGATTCATAATGATACATTGTGAGAATTATAGTTGCATTAAATTTCAGCACTCTGTTTCATGATATATCTAAACACATTGATATCTGGTATCATCATATCAGAGATTGTGTGCAGCTGAAGATCATGTTGCTTCAGGACATTCCTACAGAAGATCAGGATGCAAATATTCTGACAAAGGCGCTCAGAAGGAGAAAAATTGAATACCATAGAGGCAGGATTGGGGTGAAGGATAATCCCTATCTTGTTGAGAGGGAGTGTTGAGATTTAACAAGATGATGAGCTTAGTGAAAATTAAGCACCTTCACTAAGTGGGGCCCGCAGGCTATTTTTAGGTGTATGTCTATTTTTAGACTGCCTATTTTTGGACATGGTGATCATATTTCAAAGTTGTAGGATGCTATTTGGGAGAAGATCAAGTTGGAAATATATGAATATATATTTAAGATAGTTAAGTCTATATTAAGATCATAACTAAAAATAGATGCCATTTACTATTATTAGCTCTTAATAATAATCGCACTCTAAACAACAACTTATTCTCTTGATGCACTTCACAAGGTACGTATGATGAACATCAAGACTTGAAAATTACACAATTCCCAAGGGTTTACTGGAGCTAATGCATGGAGGACTCAGTTAGAACTCAAGTGGCAGAGTTATGACACAGTTGGAAGAAGTAGTTATGGAGTTGTATTTAGTTTAACTCAGTTAGACTCAGTTGAGCTAGTTGTATCTAGTCTAACTGAATGATACACTAGTGAGACTGGAGTGAATTAATTAGTTAATTAATTCACAAATAATAACTCAGTAATCAACTGAACAATACAACAGTTAACTACAGTGCATGTAAGTTCCAGTGGAGACCCAGTGGAGAAGTAGGTGAAAGGGCAAGATAGACTATCTGTTGTGACTATAGTGATGCATTGATTGCATCACACACACATTGGAGTTGCCAATGAGGATTTCACAGTCAATCCAAGAGTAATTCGAATTCATTCAGAGCTATTCTTCAGCAGGGATTGCGCAGTGGGGGCAAGCTAGCAGGAGGGAAAAGATCGGTGCATGGATTTGCAAGATTGTTCCTGATTAGTGTATGACGATTGTACTGTATTGAGAGCTTGATAATATTTGTATGAGGATTGTCATATGATTCCATGATACATAATATATAGTTGGGGTTTTCAGCTTCAGGCTTTCCCGATTAAAAACTGTGTTATGTGCGATTGATTATTTGTGTTTATGCTTCACATGTGTGTGCAATTAATTTTTCCGCAAAAGATTAACAAGTGGAATTGATTCAATATTTTGCATAAAGTTAAATAGTGTGAGATAAAGTGAATCAAGGACATATGCATGCTTAGTGCATATAATTTCTACAGCACTAAGTCACCCTCTGCAAAGGACTTTTGTCAAATATGTCGATCATGCCATGCCTTATCCTGAGCCTTCCGAACCTGTTGATGGAAATTAGCAATGAAGCGATCTTCCTCTAAAGCCACAAGCTACGCTAACTGCTCCTCCATGATATAAGGCTTTGCCATATTTTTAAAGGCTATGATGCACAAACTAGGACCAATATATTCCATGGGCATAATGGCCTCCTTGCCATAAACCATCCGAAACGGTGTTTTCCATGTCAACTTCTTACAGGTGGTTCAGTAGGCCCACAAAACAGATGGGATGCGCATGTCCTAGTCACTGTGATTGGCGTTACAAACCTTGGTCAGTGTGTTCTCCAAGACCTTATTAAAGCTTCGACTGCTCTTTTTTCCTGAGTATGATACGGAGCACTTTTCGCATGATGGATCCGAAATTCTTCCGTCAAGGCCTGTATTGTTTCATTGACAAAGTGCGTACCTCTATCGCTCATCAGGATTTTCGGACATCCAAATCTGGTCAGAATCTGCTCAAAGATGAAGTGTGCAGTAGTATCTGTAGTGCAATCCTTTACCACTTGTGCCTCGGCCCACCTAGTTACATAATCATTAGCAGTTATAATGTAACACGCACTTTTCTTCTTTCCGGGTGGGTTGATAGGTCCTACAAAATTGATGGCCCACTTGTCAAATGCTTGCAAGGCCATTTGCGGTTGAAGGGGAATTTCATCCTTACGGGATAGCCTTCTGGTGCATTGGCAGGTATCGCAGGCCTTACAATAGTTGTGAGAGTCACTATGTAGGGTAGGCCACCATAATCCAGCTCTTAAGATCTTTCGCGTTGTTGCACTCCCTGCATAGTGACCTCCTGCTACCCCATCGTGGGCTTCTACCAAGATAGCATGTCGTTCATGTTCCAAAACGTGCCTTCGCAACTCTTCATCTGCTCCCATATTATAGAGGTGGCCTGCGATGATGGTAAAATCCGCAGCACGGGTTACCAACTCTGTCTTCGGTTGCACCGAATACTCTGCGGGTGCCATGCTTTTATTCAGGAATTGAATGATGTCTATGAAGTGTGCATCAACTACCTTAATAAAAAACAATTGCGCATCAGGCAATCCTTCTTCTAGGTTGGTTGGTTCCTCGCTAGTCTCAATTCGGGACAAGTGATCTGGCCTTGCATTCAACTTCCCTGGCTTGACAATGATCTCAGAGTCATATTCCTAGAACAATAGTAGCCATCAGCAGATTCCCCCCCCCAAAACAGGCTTATTCACCAGGTACTTCAAAGCTGAATGATCTGTAAACATTTTGAAGTGTCCTCCTAACAGATAGTGTCGATACTTCTGTAATGCATAGACCATTTCCAAGCCCTCCTGATCCGTGGTAGAGTAGTTGTGCTATGCATGATCAGAAGATCATGTCCAAGTTATGAAAATTGCTCAAAAATGAAAGTGTTCAAAATTGGTTTCAATCTGAATGACTGGAAAGGTCTCATTGCTATGATTCTGGCGTCGTGAATGGTTCGCAAAACGGAGGTCGTATGTGAAAGCTATTCAGGTTTGAAGTCGCCTAGTAAACTTCAAAATTTAGTTGACCAAGTTTGACTTTTATACATTGGAAAAATTTAAAAAGAATATTCCAAGGAATATTCCTTGAAATATTCCCAATATTCCACAGGGGCGAATGATAAGTTGACAAGTTGCAATCCTCGGTTGGTTGTTTGGTTGACTTAGAAAATTTTTGGCAAATCATTGGGTGCCACGTGGCATGCCTAGAGGCCGCCACGTGGCCTGGGCCGTGGAGAAGTAGGCTTATTTAAAAAAATTTCAGCTCATGAGGTTTGAACCCTGAACCTGTTCACAACAAATCCCACAGCATACCACTATACCACACCTATGGTTCTTCACAAGTGTGCGAACCAAGTTTTAGCTAAAACTTAAATTTGATTCGGATGGTGGTAAAGGGGGCCAGCCCCCACTTTAAAGCACTCCATGCGACCAAGAGTCAAAGACCAGGCACTAACAGGAATGGAAAAATTTATGGTGGCGCGCCATATTTGGCGGAATTGGCCAACCTAACTGCAGTTAACTTCAGTCCTCCACATTTAGTGGAGTTTTTTGGGGGACATTGGGAAAATCTTGTTTCGGCCATAACTCCCTCATTATTGAACCAAATTGGATGAAATTTTAGTCAATTTTGGGTCTCTTCGACCCCATGAGAACTTTGGAATAGGTTTCAGGTCAAATGGAGGTGATATTCAGCAGATTTTTTCTTCAGGGAAGATGAAGGAGCCATAAGGGCCACCATGAGACAAATTCAGTTTGAGGCCTAACTAGGGGAGTTAGAGTCTTTTTCCAAAGTTCCAATAGTATAAATTGGATAATTAAAATTTTCTGAATCTGATGAAATTTTTTTCAGAGCCTTTAGAGAATTTTTGAAAGCCGAAAAGCTTCAGTAAATTTCCAGGGGCCATTAGTGCCAACTTTTGCCAGCAGCAGCGCAGGGCTTAGCCAGAGCTTCTTGAGACCATTTTCAGCGAACCAGTGGTCATTATTGACTGAAAAAATCATTATAAATCTATTTACATAGGTTTCAGAAAGTTTTAAAGACTTTTAGGGGTCGAAAACTCAGTAGAGATGTTTTCCTTGACCCTAGTGCCATGGGGTGCCGATAAGTGATTGAGGCGAAACCGAAGCAGCCGGAGGCTATTTTTGATGAACCAAAACTCTATCTTGACTATTTCAGTCATTTTGGAACCAATGGAAGTGTTTTTAGAAAATTTTGAGAACTTATATAGCTCTAAAAGCTTATGTGAAGTTATGGGCAGCCTTGGGCAAACCATGGATGATAGCCTATTTTGGGATTGCAGTGCTCAATTTGAGAAATTTATCAGTTGATAGTTGATGTATGATGTGTGTTGGATATAGAAGTAGTGGTTTCAGTGGCAAAAACAGAATTCTGAGGGATTTTGTGCCATTTAGAAGCTCAAAGTATCTTAGTGCACTGACAAAAGGAATCGTGTCAACAAGAGCCTAAAGCTATTTTCAGAGTTTGGACAGCCATTTGAGGGATATTCATGGTATTTTCAGTCCTTTGGATCATTTTTGTATTCATTGGAATTAAGTATTTACTTTGTAAAAAACTTACCATAATCCCAAAGAGCTGAGTCATGATGACCAAGCTCAAAGGAGACGTAGCCCACGAGATTTCGAGTGAACTCCTAGACTAAAATTGTTGCTGTCATACATGTTAAATTACAGCAAGAAAAAATGAAGTTAAGACACATAAACAGTAAAAATTCATACACCACTTTCAAGTAAATAATTCTGCAAAATTGTCAAGTACAAGCTAGATCATTTTAATTAAAACTGAGTGGTAGGTTCTTGAAATACATACAAGTTATCCATACCATTTTCAAATCACTGCACTAGAGAGTTTCCTACTGGAAAATGCAACCGAATGATCAATGTCTCCATCTCCAGGCTACGTAAGGACCACTCCTAGGGAGATTCTTGAGGCATTGACGTGAACTTGGAACACCTTTTCCCAATCAGAAAAAATGAGGATAGGTGCAGAGACCATATTTTCTTTGAGTAGCTCAAAGCTCTTCTGACACTCGTCATCCCAAAAAAATGAAAGATCCTTCCTAAGTAGCTTCTCCATAGGCATTGTGATCAGCACATACCCCTGAATGAACTTCCTGTAGTAGCCTGTGTGTCCGAGGATCGAACGCAGCTGCTTCTCAATTATAGGTACTGCGAGATTTATAATTACAACAACTTTCGCAGGGTCAACCATTAACCCCTGTCAGCACACTATATGTCCGAGCAAGATTCCGAAGGCTATGTAGAAGATACACTTCTTGATATTAAGGGAAATTTGGTGCTTCCTACATGCATCCAACATCATGAGCAAGTTTGAAACGTGCTTCTTTACTAAGCCGAAGAAAGTCCAATCATCAAAGTAAAATTCCAAAAATTTGTGGATGAAATCTTTGAACACGGCGACTAATACTCGTGAAAAGATAGTAAGGGAATTCTTGAGTCCAAACGGCATCACTATATACTGGAAGGATCCCCATTCAGTGGCAAACGTAGCCTTGCTGTGATCTTCAGGTGCGATTATGATCTGATGGTACCCTAAGAACCCATCCGTGAATGAGTATGCTTCCTTCCCTCCTACGCTATCAAGGATTTCGTCGAAGAACGGCGTAGGAAAGGGATCATGCATGCAGGCATCATTCAATTTTCACAAGTCCACACAGATTCATATCTCTCCCTTCGTATTTTTCTCTTGAACCACCATAGGGCTTACCCAGTCCAACTGTTCGACCAGTTCGATGATACATGCCACAAGAATTTTATCGATTTCTTCCTTAACCTTTTTCTCATACTTATGATTCAGATGATACGGCCGCTGCTTGACAGGGTGCGCATCTGGTTTGAGCGTGATGCACATGAACCCTAGGTCCCCTGTGATCCCCTTAAGTTCTAAGAACTTTGTCGGGAATAAATCCTGGTATTTCGTGAGTAGTTCGACAAATTTTCCGATTGTATCATCATCCCAATAATCCCCAATTTTAGCCAGCTGGGCTACTCTTCCATGCCAATGTTGACGTCTCGCAGCTTTAGAGGCTGTGTAACGTCCACAGTTTGTAGTGGAGGTCCCGCAATTGCGCATTCCCCCTCCAATTCCAGGATAGAGACATTGTGTGGATGCTCATCACATTCTTCTAAGGTTATATTGTGGCAGTTGGCAATATCCTGCATCTTTTTTTCCCATGTTAGTACCCCAAGTGCTACGTAGGGGCGTGATTCATCAAAAACGAAGGTATCTATATCCTGCAAAGCTTCGTCAAGCGCCTTCGTTCCCCCTGTCAGCCCGAATGTCCCTACAAATTCATCTTTTAATGTTTCCCAGTGGCGAGTGCACTGATGTAGCTCCACATCTAAGTACCATGCGGTGGGAATTGTTCCCAAGGCATGAATAAAAAGGTGAACCCATTCTTCTGTAGTCCGGTCACACCATTTTTCCATCCAAGTGAATAGATACTCGCACAGGTCTCCAGGACCAAGGAATGTTTTTACGTGCAAGTGGGTTAGAGGTTCGAATCGCAAGATCATCATATAGGGGCATTCTTCCCAATCCTAGAATGCCCCCTTATGCGTATCCCACCACCTCGCAGGTGTTGCACGCATGGCTAGATTAAGGTCCCAAAACCTTCGCTCTCGCGGAACCTCAGCCTCAAATCTTCGTAAAAACTCCTTGATACTACTAGAGCCATCAAAGTAGGGAAATTATCTTACCTCAGAGGAGATGCAGCGGAAGTCATTTGTGATCCTAAGACATCGCAACACAGATACATCATGTAATCGATTCTGCCAGTTTTCTATTTCCCTGTCGGAGTCTTAGAAACACTCGCTATCCTTTTCCCAGCAAAGTACACCATCGACTGTGGGGTTGATCCAATCTTCGTCCCACGCAGTTAACTTATAAATATGATCCACATCTTCTTCACACACCAGCTCTGTATACCGTTCTCCTTCTGCAGGGTCTAATGGTACTATCACCCGTGTACCTTCGTTTTCAAATACCATGCTTCTTTTCTTCAAATTGATTATACCTCCCATATCGATGGCCCAGTCCAATCCTAGGAGTGCAGGATAGGGGTCCGCGTCTTCTACAATCTGAATGACCTCAAAGTCAGCCCAGACCTTAACTCCTGTGATATCTACCACAATATTTGACAATCTCCCCAATGGTGTGATCTTCTGCTGATTAGCCATGCGCAGCTGGATAGTGGACCGTTCCATCTTAGGTTCCCCCATTCGCTGCCAAGTATTCTTAGGTAGTAAATTCGCATCTGAACCTAGGTCTAGAATAACCTGATCCATCTCGTAATCACCAATTTGCACGATTAACCGCATTTCCCTACTGGTGCGCTTCTTATGCTTGTACAATTTGTGCACATCCTTAACTTCCATGGCTGGGGTTGTTCTTTCTGCGTAGTTGTCTATCAAAGCTTGGAGGCTTTCTACGACTCTTTGGTTGCGCAACAACTTCATACATGCCCGCAGAAATGGTTTGATCTCATCATCTGCTTTGAGGCTCACGTGGGCTTGAGGAGAAGATGCTTCAGCCTTAGAAAAGTCTTGGTGAGCTACAACAAAGGTTTCCTTTTCCTTCTGTAAGTTCAAACCTTCTTGTTTAGTGGCTACTTTTCGAATAAGAGGCTTCGCCTCAGCTTTCTCCGTAGCTCCTCCGGCGGCCATGCTGTTGCATGTTATAATATTAACATTTGGTCCTTCATCTCGAGTTTCTGCCTTGACCCTTTGTACATTCTGCGTAGGTATCTGTTGCTTCTCCTACATCTTGGCTATCAGAATCAGGAAATCTTCGATCACATGATCTAGCTGTCTACAGTATCTGCAGGATTGTCTTGCAGGGTTCGTGCAGTCCCTTGCAAAGTGCCCTACTTCTCCGCAGTTATAGCAAATCAGTTGTCCTCTACCCCTACCTATGCTTCCACCTCGGCCCCCTCCCCTAACCCTAGCTGGGGAGCCGCCCATACCTGAGGGGGATCTTGGTGAAGAAGGGTATGATTGTACCCTATATAGGTTTCCTCTATCTATCATCAAATCATCGGTCTGGCAGTTCTGCTCATCATGTCCTACAGATCTGCAAAACCTGCACCATTGTTGCTTCACTTCTAGGACATATGCAGCAAGGCGGGGGCAGTGGTTGGTATTATGAAGCCCAACAATGCGGAAATCATCGCACCACAGCATCGGCCCACTGGGTCTCGCAACTTCCCTAGGACGCAACGAGCTGGGTCCCCCGACCTACATGTAGCAGTGGACACTTATCCTTGCTGTGGCCATTCACCCTACATCGTATGCACCACATGTCAGGGCTAGCCTTTGTTCCTCGTTCCTTCTGCAGATTCTAGATCTCCATGTGCATTGCCTCTAGATGTCCTTGTATTTGTTGTACTCCTAACTGGGTATCGTCTCTTGGCGCAGCTTCTAACTTCATAACAATCTCCAAGGCCTTTTCCTATGATTCAATGGTTTGATGACCCATTGGCATGCGCAGGTGGGGCAGCAACATAGCAATGAACCACTCCGTGTGCTGCCTATCATCATATAGAAATCCTTCTTCTTTAATTACCTTCTTTAACCGTTGGTCAACTTCCCATACAGACTCGGACGATCCTTGCTTGAAATCTTTCAGATCGTTCACTATCTGAGAATAGGACTTAGGCTTCTTGAAGTTTTGTTTCAAGGCATTCTTAATCTCTTCAATGGTCGCATTCGCGGGTTGAGCTATGTATCCCATATACCAGTCCAAGGCTCTTCCTTCAAAGGCAAGGGATAGTTGGGCCCTTTTTACAGCATCGTTGGCCACGTTCTGCGCAGTCCATACCGATCTTGCAACAAACCAGAACCGATCCATGTCTTCATCCCCTACGCCCTTGAAGGTAGGTAGCTTCATGTGTGAGGCCATCTAGTCTTCTGGTGGGGGAGGAGGTACAGGTGTTTTCTTACCCCTGTGTTGGCTGGACGATGGTGTAGTTGAAGATTCTTGCACAACCGAATCCCTTACTGGACTATAAATAGATCTATCTCCTTCTTGATTAGTTCTGTAGTACTTACCACTGCGTACCCTTGCTCTGATCGGATCTCATTCACTCTGTATGGATGCACAAAATGCTCTTTTCACACAATAAGATCTTAATTAGTAGTGGCAGAGTTTTTAGAAACTTACCCTGGAAACCCTTGAAGAACCTTCTCTCTACCTCAGAATAAGACACAAATCATTCAATTGCAAATTCCATCACAAATCCTCCCAGCACACTATCTACCTAGTGATCTACTGTACGCATGATGGTATTATCATTTTTTTAACTCCTGGATCAGATCTGGAGTCCACTGCGTGACCCGCTCGTCCTTCCAACACGTCTGGAAATCTACGAGCCTTGCCAGCCACTCCTGGAGCTCAGTTGCGAATGTCACAAATAAAATTTCGTAGATCTCTGTGAAAATGTACTTATTCTTCCACTTTTCTGTGGTTAACTTTGCACTGGGATTCTCTTTCACTGCGAATTCCTAAACTTGCTTTTTGAACCACTCGTCGATCTCTTTCTTCTTAGGTCTCTAATGTGTTCTTGGCATTACCCGATCCCTCTCTCAAAATGCTCCTGGTCCCAACAATGGAACCATTTTTTGGCTCAAGGGGTCCTGACCCAATTTCGAAGGTTAAGGTTTTCCAATAAACCCCTATACTACTGGCCCTTTCGGCAGTGACCTACTTACGCATGCCAAAGTCTCACCTGAAGCAGTATGGGAGGGTGCTGGAACCAATTTTCTACACCCTAAGAGAGAGAGTAGGTAAGTCAAGCAGGTCTGCGTTCCCAGCCTATCGAGTTCGTACTAAATAGATCTATTCGCAAGCTTATTGAAAATATAATACACAGTACAATAGAGCTATTTTCATGCACAGATCTAGTAAATACCTCCACATCCACGTGCGTAATACCAATTATCAACACAAAACACTATAATACATATACCAGAAACATAGATACTTTCACAATTAAATAGACACTTCCGCAACTTAATCATATAGCCCGGGTTCACATCAATCATAACCAAACAGATCCAGATAGCATCAGATGTCCAACAGTACTTCACATATATATTAATATCAAAATCCACTTACAATCCAAAATACCGCCTGCGCACATAGCTAGCAGGGTCCACACACAATAAGACTGAGGATCTCTGCACACACAGCCAGCAGGAGTCCTTACCCAAACAACCCGACAACAGATCTAACAATTCGTACTTAGCATCAATCTCAATTCTTTCCTTACCTTAAGACTCAAAAAGGTTCATCTATTTATATCGACTTAGCCTACGCTTCCAATGGTCTGCAAACTGTGGTTTGCGGACTCTTGGTCTACCCTTGACCCATTACATTGCATTCGGGGCTTTGACCCACCCCAGAAACCCTGCGCTAGACTAACTAATATCAAAAATATACAAAATTTGCAGCTTTTATGATCCAGGTCGATATTGGTGGCCACCCGCCTATTCCACTTGGGGCCCCACCATTGTCTCTTTCAGTTTTTTTCACAACTTACTATTTTTAGCAGTTTTTCGGGTCCTGAACTTCTGGAGTTTTTTTGAAGCCCCAAACTGAGATAATATGCCGAAGTTACGTCCCCGGGAAGTTGAAACACCAATTTACCCAAACGGGGCGCATAGTTTTGGCGCTTCATCTCCTAGGGTTAGGTTTTTGGACGTTTAGTGAGTTCCCCCATTGTTTCTCCATAATAAATAGGCCCTCGAGCCTCATTGTAACACAGTTCAGAGGTCTGTAGCCGCCACATCTCTTCTCAGAGATTCTCTACCAGCACCCTAGCTATTTTATTTCCATCATGTTTGTAAGCATATTTCTGTGATTTGATATTAATTAAATGAAGCCTTATTTCTGCTGCATTTCTATGTTTATGGTTATTTCTATATTCTGTTGCGTTCCTGCATAAATCCAAATCATTTTAGGGGACCCTGTTCCAACAATATCCATCACAAATATGAATCTAAAAAGGTTTTTAACTTGACAATGTAACAATGCATACAATGTTAGATGTGACACTATTAGGATAACCATGATGTGTTAGGATAACCATGATGTTGATATGACGCTATTAATAAACCCATAACATTGATGATGCTAATGTAACACATATTTTTTGTGCATTGCTTTAAATGATGTAGTGTGCAAACAAAATGCTATTTAGATACATGACATAAACCTCGTCGTTGATGAGACATGAATTCATATGCATTGGAAGCAACAACTAAAAATATGACACAAAAGGATTTCAAGTGACACAAAATGACCTTTAGCAATGTGAATGTGATGCCAAAGTGGAAATGTGATTCTAACATGACATAGAAGAAAAAATTGTGATGCAAAAACATTACAATAATGAAAGTGAAATATAATAATAACGAAAAAGTGGAAAGTACAACACATATATGATGCAAAAGTGAAAAGTGTGATGCAAATGTGATGCAATTATGAAAAATGCAACACAATCATAAAAGTGAAAGTCGTGGCACAAATACAACACAATGTATGTTACATTGCATCGATGTGTGTGATAAAACAAAAATTAATCTTAATGCAACACAAATTTTGACCCCCATTATGTCTCTCAATTCACATCATGAAATCTAGAAAGAAAAAAAAAATCATTGGTAGACATAAAACAATAATTATGACATTATAAATTTATGTTATAGTTGCAATATAAAACCATCATTCAACACATTCACACCCTTCAACAATGAATCTCTAAGAATTTCATGCAACCTAAATTATGATGTACAAATATCTTTATGGATAGTCATAACTCTAATGGCCTAAAACAACTTTGATCTTTATATTTATGATGTAAAGCGTACCTATTTGAAAAAAACTCCCCTCAACTGCCACTTGTACCATTGTGTACCATTGATTTTGATGTTAGATGATTGAAATAATATCTACCTTAGGATTGAATATTGTTATTATCAGTTACAGAAATAATAGAAATAAGGAAAACTATTTTAGGTCTTCCAAACAACTGCACTGTGTGCATGAAATTGGAAGAAATGTCAGGGAAAAATGTCTCTGTATGTTCACTGTCATATAAGCGGAGGGCATTGGCTCCTGGACACCATTAACAAACTTAGATTTGACATCTTCCACAAGGAACTCCTAGTGGTATGCCTCTTATTTTCCTTCATTCCTTTGTTCCTTTACAAGGGTTTGAAAGAGTATTTCCATTCAATTTTATTATATTGTTGCATTTTTTTGGGTTAATGAACATATTCATGAATTCACAGGTGCTTGAGGCATTAATACATAGAGATCGGGCTTTGTTTGAGAAGCACTTGGATCTAGAGAGCACTCTGGTTTGGGTATATTTTCATTCAAATGTCAAAGAATTCAAACATGAGGTTTCCTCCTTCACAATCTAGGCTTTCGTCGAAATATGGTTTTTACAAGTGATTTTACAAAATGAAAATGAATTAATACAAATCAGTAGATCTTCTAACTGTTCTTTGCAATTAAATTATAGGATTTGGTGGTCGAAAGTTGTAATCTTTTGAGTGGAAGAAACGGTATAATGCAAAAAAAGGGCTTAAGAATTTTTAAAACGCTATCCCGAGGATAAAATTTAAGAGGATGAATTGCTACCAGGGGTTATTAATCTTGAATTAGAGGTTAATCCCCTGGCTATGGCAAAATGAAAACCCCCTTGCAACAGGGGATCCAGAACCTCCTTTTCTCCTTCCAGCATTTGCACTACCTCTCTCATCGAAGATCTGATATGGGCATCCTCCTGAATGAATAGAAAACTGATCTTCAATACTCGGATAGCATCATTTATATCAAAATCGTCATCACCTCCAAGTCTCAAATCGAGCACCTCCGATTCTTTGCTGACAACAACCATGGAAAGCGCCTTGTCGGAATCAGCCCCCTTAGTGTAATTCTTGTGCCTTGCAATAATCTTGAGAACCACCATTCCGAAGATGTAGATATCGCTCTTCTTAGTGATTACACATTCCATAAGCCACTCCAGAGCGAGGTAGCCAGGATTTCCTCGCATTGTGGTCACCACGCGGCTCTCATTTCGGCTCAAGAGCCTCGCCATGCCGAAATCAGAGACCTTTCCCACAAAATTCTTGTCCAAAAGGATGTTCTAAGGTTTCACATCCAGATGAATGATTTTATAACAACATTCCTGATGTAAATATGCCAGGCCGCGAGCAGTTCCCAATACGATATTGAATCTAATGGACTAAGTCAGAAACTTTATTTTACTTTCGTCAAAGAGCCATCTTCCTAAAGAGTCATTGGGCATGTGCTCGTAGATGATAATCTTGTGAGATTCCTCCATGCAGAAACCCAACAGTTGCACCAGATTCCAATGATGGATTATGCCCAATATTGCAACCTCTGCGTAAAATTCCTTCGCGCCTTGCCTTGCGAGTTCCAGCTTCTTGACAGCTAACATCGTCCCGTCTCCAAGAACACCCTAGTAGACCGTACCAAATCCTCTGGATTCAAGAACTTTCCTAAAATTATTTGTGAAATTTTGAATTTCCTCGAAAGAAAATTTCTTTGCCATCACATCGGGAATACTATACACAATTCCAGTACTAGACTGTTCTGTCTGGATAATATTGCTTGTCTCTGGCTTCGACCTTTGGTAAGGCCCTCCCATAAGACAAAAGAAAATTACAATTGCTGCAACTACGAGCACTGCAACTCCGATCGCAATAATGGGTTTGTAAAATTACTTGATTATATCATTTGAAGCCTTTGGATTCCTAATTATATCACTACTTCGCATATTGATGAAAACAATATTTCTCTCATTCGAGGTCTCTGCAATTGACCCATGCTGAGACGAAACGATGAAGCAATATTTGGATTCATTCACATAAAAGGAAGCTATGCATGAACAATTGTTTAAACAATAGTCTGAACATTTTTCCATTGTAGACATTTTAAGAGGAACGACATACCGGTTCTGATTATATTCCATTCCTGCTAGAGAAAATATCTGCCAGGCTTCTTTAATATTTGTGCAGTTGGGTCTCTGAGATAATTCACAGCCTGCTCCTAATCCTTATCCATCAAATTTTGTTTCACTTCCTATGTGATTTGTACCATTGTTGGGACATTTACATTCTGGGTCCTTTTCAGAGAAGAATCCATAGTTGCCACAAGAGCTTGGCAACTCCCATTTACTCATCTCGCTTCAGACAAAAGTTGGAAGGACTCTGAAATTCTGGCTTCATATCCTCTTAGATTTCCATCGTATCAAGCCTAATATACATGGTATCCGACGTGTTGATCATGTTGGCCCCTTAGTAATTTTTGACAAGCAAACGAGGGGTCAAGTTGTCTTTAAGCTTTCAAAGAATGGATTCCTCCTGAAGATACATCATCCTTGAAGCCTTTCATGATTCCCTGCTCCTTAATCCCTTTCCCTCTGCTGTTCTGGAGCCAATGAGCCTCATTGACTGTAGAAATTTGTGCTCCAAAAGGCTTTTATTTGCCCCTGTACCTTTTCAGAATGTTTCATTTCACCCCTTTTTCCCTCCCTTCAAAGTCCCCTTTCCATCCCAAAATTCCTCCCTTAGTTCTCCTAACTATCCCAAAATCCCCTTTAAATTCCACCCTTACCGTTTGTTTGGCCAAATTCCCATTTTTCCCCTCTATCGTTGCCCTTCTTTGGCCTTGAAAATCATTAAAAACAGGCAAAAACCCACTTTCCCACCTTATATTAAAGGCCTAGCCCCTTTGCCGCAAGCCCCTTAACCACTTCCCCCATATGCCCAAGTGCTAAGACCAAGCTCTTAAGTCTTAAGCGCCAATCGCAATCGGAGTGACAGATGGGCGCATTTCCCGTGGTACAACCGAAAAAATCTGATGTGATTATGTTAAGTCCTGCGACGCGTTCTCCACCGTTGATCTACCATGTAGATCGAACGGCCCGCACAAATCACAGATCATCGCAATCACAAAAAACTCCGCGCCATCCCTTTGTTTTCCCACCAATTTCGATCTCCAATCTAACCCGCACCGTCGATCTGTGACTCCGATCTGACGGTGGAGTGCAAATCGTGCTCCCTGCCCCAATCACAATCGCAACATTTACGTGAAGCCCCCCCCGATCAGTCCATCGCAAATCGGTCCATCGCAAATATTTGCGATGCGATTGATCGCATCGCATGTCCGACCCCCGATTCGCCCGATCGCAACTCCCCTCCGATCGTTGTCCCTTTCGATTGATCGCATCGCACATCCCCTCGCTCGCGATTGTGATTACTCTCGCTCTGATTTCCGATTGCGATTTCCGTATAGGTCCCACCTCATATGGTCTTTCTGTCACGTTTCATAGCATTTCATTGCATTTCTGTATATTTTGTCTTATAACCAAAGTTTCACGTTTTGTATCAAAGTTAAATGTCTCATATTCATTACGCCCATTTTCATATATCATTTCACTGTTTAATCGCTGCCGTCGATCTACGCCTCCAGATCTAGATCGAACGGTCCATACGCATTTTTCCGTCAAACTCTATTGTTCGCCATTTACACCATATCATTATGTTTTCCACTATTATTTCACATAAACCACTGTTTCACCACCGCTGCACTATCATTTCTTCTACCCCCATAACCAGTCTTCCATTTACATTGATTTCATGACCAAGTTGCGTGTTTTTGCAGAGTACGAGCAGTTGAAGACCGCCATGATCCAGAGTCTCAGTACCATTATAGAGAAAACATAGAACGGGGTTTGCATTAAAGGAAACAGAGTTTAAACTCTGTTCACCCTCTCCAGAGCCATTAAAGCTTAGATTTCACAGTCAGAGGCAGACTAGCCCACAGAAATCAAAACTACCCAGGTTTCCCATCAACAGATCATTCTAAAGGACAAAGTGCCCATACTGTTTTAGTCTATGCCATGTTCCAAAGAGGATTTCCGCCTTTACTACAGTCCGGAGTTACCAGAACATTTGTTTCACCAATATGGCGGACTTCACCGTCATTCACTTCACTCTTTGGTTTATGCACCAGAGTACTACACAGTACTGCAGTCAGAGTACATCAGGACCATACCAGAGTAAATGGAAGCCGAAGAAGATCACTCTCTCATCTAAAAATTACCAGGGGTTAATGCAGAGAATTAAAACAGAATGGGTTTCGGCCCTCTGGCTCTTCTGGGTTTTAATTTTGCATTTAGTTTTCCATCTACCACCACTGCTCTTCGTTTAGCTATAAAAATTGCGAAGAAACACATTGTAAGGGTTCCAGATTTTATCAGAAAATTATGCAGTGAAAGGCTTTTTGTATACATTTTGTAAAATTCTTGTATGAAGGCTCAGAGCCCATAGGGTCTCAGTGAGGAGGAGTTCCATCTGTTAAAGAGGATTCTAGTCTTTGGTATTTCACAGTCTGTAACTTTCTTTATTGTGCTATTTTAATATATCATGTCATTTCATCCATCTGTCTTGTATCATGTTTTGGAATGCGAGTGGCTCACTGATTTTTGGTATGGATTTCTCCTAGTTGATACCCATGCTTGGATTATTCAAGCAATTTAAATATGGCTCATGCATGATATTCTATTCCATTATTCAGCTAAACCATACTTCTGCTATATTAGTTTCTTTGGGAGGGTGCTTTTAAAATGCTATTGTCATGCATGGATTATTAGATTGGTAAGCCCATGCATGGTGGTATTGTATATCTGGGTATCAGCTCAATGTTAGCTAATATCTCCTCAATATTTCATTCACCACATACACTTTCTGATAACTTATTTCTGTGATGTATTTCTGAATCGGCCCTCTTTGCAGTAAGTTGTCTCTGAATTGTCTGTTTCTTTTACATTGGAGTTTTGCATGTTGTCTCTGCGACATTCCTATCTCTGTATCAGTTTCTGAAGGTCTCGGTCCCATTCAGATTAATATTCCTTGTTTTACAAGAGATAGCATGAGATATTTTTATTGATAACTCTACCTGTTATACCATATGCTCCTTGCTATATAATATGTCCTAGGCACTGGTCTATCACAACTCTAGGCTGTCTCTAGGAGCGACAACATCTTTCTAGCGCCGTTTCCAGGGACGAAGTTAAGAAATTTTAAAATCCCTGGGCCTTGAAAAAACCTAATTCACTCTTAAGTAGGTGAGTATGGAGAGTTGAGAGTTGTAGATCCCTCACCTTGGCGACTCCACATTTGTTTTTTGATAAATCTATTTGCAGCCCTGGCTCCTCGAAAGCCACACCTGAGGTCAGATACGTCTAAGCCAAAGACACCTTTAGTGTCTGACCTTGAAAATATCATACATAGGAGAAATTGGAGGGAAAGAAAATCAATCCATTCTGAGATTCCCGAATTCTCTCAAGAAGAATTTCCGTCCTCCTCCTCTCAAGATTCTCAATTGAAGGTTCCTGACTCTACTATCGGAGATACCGATTACTATTCAGATATTCCACCCCGAGGAGGTGTCCAATTTAAAGACAGTCTTCATCCTACTCCTGAGGTCGAAGAGGTCAAGGAAGTCACCGAAGCATCTGCTGTTAACAGACCTTTGTTCCCCTCAACCCCTCAAGTTGAAATCGAGTATATTCCTATTGTTATTCATACTCCACTTCCACCTCCTCTTCCTCCATTTACACATCAAACTGTTGCACTACCCCCGTCTTCTCCAATGGCCAATTTTCCAGCCTTCTTGTTGAATAAATATGCTCCCCTGGCATTACCCCAAGTGTTGAATGATATGCCCCAGGATTATCTGAAGATCTTGCCCAGATTCAATGGGGAAACTGAAATTGATGCTCAAAAACATCTTGAGACTTTCTGCTCCTTTGCAGAGAACTTTAATGTTGAACATTTAGATGTGGTCTTAAGACTGTTTGTGCAATCTCTAGATGGTGAAGCTCGAAAATGGTTTAAGACTTTGGCAGGTCGTTCTATTACCACTTGGGATAATATGGAAGATACGTTTCTCAGAAAATGGGGGGAGAAGAAAGATCATGGACAATGTCTTACTGAGTTTAATACACTCAAGAAAAGACATAATGAAGGAGTGTCAGAATTTATCAAGAGATTTAATAAATTGTATCTGAGTCTCCCTGCTGATATGAAACCTCATCAAACTGCTGCTAAAGTTGTTTTTGTAGCAGCCTTTGATTCAGAATTTGGTTTCTCTCTCAGAGAAAGAAATCCTGCTACTCTGGATGATGCTCAGGAAGATGCACTAGAGTTGGAAGCAAACTTTGCCTCCACTGGAAAATCAAAAGGAAGATCTGAACAAGATACCAGAAGAAGGGGCAAAGAAGAGGCATCTACCTCTAACCAAGACAGAGACTCAGCCAATGAAAAAATGGAAGAAATGAGAAAATTGATTAAGAAAATGGTCAAGCTTGAATTGGAAGCCAAGAACTCAGCCTTCAAGAATTTCCAGAATGCTCCAAACAGAGGTTACAATCCTCAGTTCAGAAGACCACCCTTGCAAATATTGCCAAGGGAATCAAAAGAACAACAAGATCAAGTACCACACCCATTGTACTTGGAAGGTCCAGTAGATGACTCCACTGAAGATGCTACCTATGGACTGGAGGATGCAAATCTTGCCTTTTCAAATAGTGATGGAGAAGAATGCCCTTTACAGGGAAATGAAGGAGCAGAGTGCCCATTGCAAGAAGAAGAAAAGACCAGAGACATAGAAGAAGCAGAAATTGATCATTGTTGTAAACAATTTACTGATTTCATGCAAGCAAATTTCAATAGAAGATATGATCTCAGATCTTCTAGGAAGAGGACTCGTACTCAAGATCAAGAAGAGGAGCCTCCCCAAAAGGAAGCACCTGCTCAGAAGGAATCAACAATGCAGAAAGTCACAGACAAAGGTAAGGGCTCTCAAAACAAACCTTTGCAGTCTAATGATCAAATTCCTTCCCCTTCAAAAATAGTCAGTCCCTCTAGTACCAAGTCTGTGTCAAAAGAAATCAAACCCCTAGCTGAAAATAAAGAGTCAAGAGAAGTTGTCATAGAAAAGTCTTCCCTTGTTTTCAATCTGCAAAAGGAACTTGAAAAAGTCAAAATCCCAGTGCCCTTGACCGAGTTGTTGAAACAACCTGCATATCAATCCCAAGTCACCTCATTTATGCTCCCTCCAGAAGCAACACTCACTCCAGATAGCCTCAACCTTCAAGAAGAAAGACCCATGGTTGTCTTTGGTCCACATGTTGAGGAATTAGATGCTTCTACTCCTCCCTTTTACGTGTCTTTAGTGATTCATGACCTGCTATTACATAAATGTCTGTTAGATTCTGGAGCATCCCATAACCTTATACCTTTGTCAGTCATGGAACAACTAGGATTACAAATCACCCGTCCATACAAGGACCTTTACTCATTTGACTCCAAAAGAGTTAAATGCTTGGGGATGATCAAGGATTTGGTGGTTAATTTGGCCCAAATCCCAGCTAAAAGTGTGGTAATGGACATCGTGGTGGCTGACATCCCAGCTCGTTTTGGTATGTTGCTATCAAGGTCCTAGGGAACAAAAATCGGTGGATCACTCAAGATGGATTTAACATATGCCACTATCCCAGTTTTTGGTGGCCAAGAGAGGAGGTTGTACAGGGAGACTAGATTTGTCAAGATGGTGACTAAGGCTGACAACTCTGTAAATTCACCAGTCTACAGTAAGGAAGGAGATTTTTCATGCTTGATGCTGGAAGAAGATCAAGATTATGCTCATGAACCATCTTTCTGTCAGATCAAGACTGAACAGTCTGCAGAAAGCCATGAAGCAGGAATCTGGACACTCCATTTTGATGGGGCAAATTCAAAGGAAGCTAATGGGGCTGGAATACTATTGATTTCTCCTACAGGAAGGTGGGTTCCATTGTCCTTCAAGCTAGAATATGAAGCCACTAATAATGTGGCTGAATATGAAGCACTTCTGTTAGGATTGCAGACAGCCAGGAACATGAACATAAAAAGCTTAAAAGTTCTAGGAGATTCAGAACTGGTGGTTAGACAAGTCAGGAATCAGTGTCAGACCAAACATCCTAGGCTAAGGGCCTATAGGAATAAAGTTTGGGACATGGTAGAAAATTTCTTCTTGGCGTTCAATATCTAGTTCATGCCCCGAGAACAGAATAGGATGGTTGATTCCCTTGCTGTAGCTACTAGTACATTTCGACCACCTCAGAACCCTCTTTTAAGATATGAAGTTGAGGTGCGTTATCGACCATCAATCCCAGATAACATCAAACACTGGTAGGTATTTGAAGATGAAGAACAAATGAAGAGATTCCTGGAAACAGTGGGAGAATTCTCCAATATGGAGATTGATGTTGATGAAGAAGAGGTTGAGTCTGAAGATACTTCAGAAAGAAATTGGGAGAAGAAAGTGGCAGGTAATAAAGTGTTGCAGTTAAAGGGAAACATAATACCTAGAGGACTTGTGCCTCTAGAAAGATTATTTGATAAGAATGATGTCCCACTGCAGCCAAGCAAAGTGGTAGAAGAAAATCAGGTAGAAGACCTGAATCTTGGTACTGAGGCTGACCCCAAAATTGTAAAACTGTCCAGGAAGATTCCTGGAGAATATAAAAAGCTATATCAGAAATTATTTCAGTCTTACAAAGATGTGTTTGCATGGTCCTATCAGGACTTGAAAACTTTTGATATCAGTATTATGCAGCACAAAATTCCACTGAAGGGAGATGCAAAGCCCCATAAGTAGAAGCACAGACAAATCAACCCCCTGCTGCTGCCTTCTATTGAGAAGGAAATCAAGAAGCTGCTAAAAGCCAAAATAATTGTACCATTGAGGTACTCTGAATGGGTGGCAAACCTTATCCTTGTACGAAAGAAGAATGGAGAAATAAGGCTGTGTGTGGATTTTAGAAATTTAAACAAAGCATCCTTAAAGGATAATTATCCATTACCTAAGATGGATCACATTCTGCAAAAGGTGGTTGGAGCTTCTAGGATGTCAATGATGGATGGATTCTTTGGTTATAACCAGGTGGCTGTACTTCCAGAGGATCAAAATAAGATTGTTTTCACCACACCATGGGGGACATTTATGTATGCCAAGATGCCTTTTGGATTGATTAATGCAGGGGCCACTTTTTAGAGGGCAATGGACATTGCTTTTGTTGGGGAGCAGGATAAATTCCTGGTTGTCTACCTCGATGATATCACTGTATTTTCAAAGAATGATACTGAGCACATCGAGCATCTGTGTAGAAATTTTGAGAAATGCAGAAGGTATGGTCTTTCTCTAAATCCTCAAAAGTCTTTATTTGCATTAGAAGAGGGTAAACTTCTGGGACACATTGTGACTAAATATGGGGTGAAAATAGACCCTAAGAGGGTAGAAAGTATAAATGGTATTTCTTTCCCCAGAAATAAGAAGGAGGTGCAAGTATTCCTTGGGCGTATTAATTTTCTAAGAAGATTTATTCCTAACTATGCTGAGATATTTAGGCATATAACAGACATGCTGAAGAAGAATAATGAGGTAAAGTGGTCCCAAGAATCACGAGAGGCATTTACCAGGATCAAAAACACTTTTGTTGAAGCTCCTGTACTAGCCGAGCCAGATTATGACAAGCCTTTTATGATCTTTTCCTTTGCATCACCTCATACAGGGGTAGGAGTTTTATTGCAGAAAAATGAGGAGGGGTATGAACAGCCCATAGCTTTTTTCAGTCAGGTGCTTCGTGATGCTGAGCTGAAATATAACATACTAGAAAAACAAGCATATGCCCTGGTGAAATCCCCTAAAGCATTCCGCGTATATATCTTACAGTCACATATCACTGCATTTGTGCCTGCAGCTGCTGTAAAATATATCCTTATTCAGGGGGATAGTGAAGGAAAAAGGGGGAAGTGGATTGCCAAAATACAGGAGTATGACTTAGACATTCGCCCTACTAAGCGGATCAAAGGACAGGGGCTTGCCAAAATATTGTCTGAGTCAAACTATCAAGCTTTGGGTATCAACCTGTCCATTATAGCAGGTGAGGAATCTGAACAGAAAGAAAAACGACAGGGAATTGGATTAGCTACTCCAGAAATGCATATAAAGTACCTCACCAGTCAGTGGTACAAAGAGATAGTAGAATATCTCCTCACACTCAGCTGCCCACCAAGCTGTGATAAAGTTAAATACATAACACTAAGATTAAAATCACAGAAGTATATAGTCACCAATGGCCGGCTATACTGGCAAGATCCCTCAGGTATCCTACTCCTGTGCCTCACAGAGGATGAAGTAGAGAGTATAATGACGGAATTTCATGAAGGAATCTGCGGAGGTCATTACAGCTGGAGGGCCACTGCTCACAAAACACTGAAGGTCGGTTTCTATTGGCCCAAACTATTTGGAGATGTTTTTGCGTGGGTCAGAGCTTGTGAGAAGTGCCAAAAATTTGTTGAAAGACAGAAGTTGGCAGCTCTGCCTTTGATTCCCGTTCATGTGAATGAACCATTTCAGCAATGGGGAATAGATTTTATAGGAGAGATACACCCACCCTCAAGTGGACAGCATAAATGGATATTAACGGCCACAGATTATTTCACAAAATGGGTGGAAGCCATACCTGCAAGGAATGCTACAGATGCAGTAATAATAAAATTCATGGAAGAGAATATCATATCTAGGTTTGGTTGTCCTGCTAAGGTAGTGACTGATAACGCCCAGGCTTTCAAATCTGCAAAATTTGTGAGTTTCTACCAGCAGTATAATATTACACTTACTCACTCTACAGCTTACTATCCACAGGGAAATGGCTTGGCAGAGTCTTCAAACAAAACTCTAGTGAGGGCCCTAAAGAAGACTATCGATGAAAACCAGAAAAATTGGGATTCCCAGCTGAAGTTTTCTCTGTGGACCAATAGAATCACCAGCAAGAGAGCAACTGGAAAATCCCCATATGAATTGGTATACGGGAGGGCAGCATTATTTCCTATTCAATTAGCCCTACCAGTAGCTCGATTCATGCAGGAAAGTCAGGAGGAGCCTGATGATATGACCAGGCGAATAAATCAACTGGTGGAATTGGAAGAAACATGCAATCAGGTAAATCAAAGGCTGACAGAGTATCAGGAGAAGATGAAATACCTTTTTGATCAGCATGCTAAGGACCAGAATCTGAAAATTGGTGATCTAGTGCTCAGATGGGACATCCGGAGAGCTGAAAAAGGAAAACATGTTAAATTCGATCCGCTCTGGTTCGGTCCTTTCAATATTGTGGAGCAGGGAGGTAAAAATACTTTCAAGTTGGAAAATTTACAGGGTGACTTGCTTGATGCCCCTGTGAATGGTCAGTTCCTTAAGCCCTACTTTCAGTTCTGATGCAGGCCGAGAAAGCCTGATGTATCATATTGTATATTAGCTTTTGTTTCTATCTTTGTTGAATAACGTGGGTGTTATGATGAATCATGAAATGAAAAGTGGAAGTGTTGAAGAACATATTTTGCATAGAAGATGATCAGGCGGTCTGCGAAGTTCTCGACACATCCAGGGATGAACGTGTTGTCCCCAGATGGAGCCGATGTTGATCATGTTAGCCCCTTAGTAATTTCTGACAAGCAAATGAGGGGTCAAGTTGTCTTTAAGCTTTCAAAGAATGGATTCCTCCTGAAGAGACATCATCCTTGAAGCCTTTCATAATTCCCTGCTCCTTATCCCTTTCCCTCTGTTGTTCTGGAGCCAATGAGCCTCACTGACTGCAGAAAGATGTGCTCCAAAAGGATTTTATTTGCCCCTGTACCTCTGCAGAATGTTTCATTTCACCCCCTTTTCCCTCTCTTCAAAGTCCCCTTTCCATCCCAAAATTCCTCTCTTAGCTCTCCTAACTATCCCAAAATCCCCTTTAAATTCCACCCTTACCGTTTGTTTTTCCAAATTCCCATTTTTCCCCTCTATCGTTGCCCTTCTTTGGCCTTGAAAATCATTAAAAATGGGCAAAAACCCACTTTCCCACCTTATATTAAGGGCCTAGCCCCTTTGCCGCAAGCCCCTTAACCACTTCCCCCATACGCCCAAGCGCTAAGACCAAGCGCTTAAGTCTTAAGCGCCAATCGCAATCGGAGAAACAAATGGGCGCATTTCCCGTGTTACAACTGAAAAACTCCGATGCGATTATGTTAAGTCCTGCGACGCGTTCTCCACCGTTGATCTACCATGTAGATCGGACGGCCTGCACAAATCGCAGATCATCGCAATCGCAAAAAACTCCACGCCATCCCTTTTTTTGCCCCCCGATTGCGATCTCCGATCTAACCTGCACCGTCGATCTGTGACTCTGATCCGACGGTGGAGCGCTAATCGTACTCCCTGCCCCAATCGCAATCGCAACATTTACGTGAAGCCCCCCGATCGATCCATTGCAAATATTTGCGATGCGATTGATCGCATCGCATGTCTGACCCCTGATCCGCCTGATCGCAACTCCCCTCCAATCGTTGTCCCTTCTGATTGATCGCATCGCACATCCCCTCGCTCGTAATTACGATTACTCCCGCTCTGATTTCTGATTGCGATTTCCGTATAGGTCCCACCTCATACGATCTTTCCGTCATGTTTCATAGCATTTCATTGAATTTTTGTATATTTTGGCTTATAACCAAAGTTTCACGTTTTGTATCAAAGTTAAATGTCTCATATTCATTACGCCCATTTTCATATATCATTTCACTGTTTAATCTCCGCCGTCGATCTACTCCTCCAAATCTAGATCGAATGGTCCATACGCATTTTTCCGTCAAACTCTATTGTTCGCCATTTACACCATATCATTATGTTTTCCACTGTTATTTCACATAAACCATTGTTTCAACACCGCTACACTATCATTTCTTCCGCCCCCATAACCAGTCTTCCATTTACATGGATTTCATGACCAAGTTGCATGTTTTTGCAGAGTACGAGCGGTGGAAGACCGCCATGATTCAGAGTCTCAGTACCATTACAGAGAAAACATGGAACAGGGTTTTCATTAAAGGAAACAGAGTTTAAACTCTGTTCGCCCTCTCTAGTGCCATTAAAGCTTAGATTTCACAGTCAGAGGCAGACTAGCCCACAGAAATCAAAACTACCCAGGTTTCCCATCAACAGATCATTCTAAAGGACAAAGTGCCCATACTGTTTTAGTCTATGCCATGTTCCAAAGAGGATTTCCGCCTTTACTACAGTCCGGAGTTACCAGAACATTTGTTTCACCAATATGGCGGACTTCACCGTCATTCACTTCACTCTTTGGTTTATGCACCAGAGTACTACACAGTACTGCAGTCAGAGTACATCAGGACCATACCGGAGTAAATGGAAGCCGAAGAAGATCACTCTCTCATCTAAAAGGTTCTTAAAATAATGCGCAGAATTAAAACGAATGGGTTTCGACCGTTTTCCGGGTTTTAATTTTGGTATTTAGTTTTCCATTTACCAATAACGTTCTTTGTTCGGCCTATAAAACTCGCGAAGAAACACATTGTAATGAACGATTTTATCAGAAAATTATGCAGTGAAAGGATTTTTGCATACATTTTGTAAAATTCTTGTATGAAGGCTCAGAGCCCATAGGGTCTCAATGAGGAGGAGTTCCATCTGTTAACGTGGATTCTAGTCTTTGGTATTTCACAGCCTGTAACTTTCTTTATTGTGCTATTTTAATATATCATTTCATTTCATCCATTTGTCTTGTATCATGTTTTGGAATGCGAGTGGCTCACTGATTTTTAGTATGGATTTATCCTAGTTGATACCCATGCTTGGATTAGTCAAGCGCTTTAAATATGGCTCATGCATGATATTCTGTTCCATTATTCAGCTAAACCACACTTCTGCTATATTAGTTTCTTTGGGAGGGTGCTTTTAAAATGCTATTGTCATGTATGGATTCTTAGATTGGTAAGGCCCATTACATGGTGTGTGCTATCTGACTCTGATATTAGCTAATATTACATTCAGCTACTGCTACATACACCTTGACAACATTTAAAGCGAGGTACTTGAATTGGCCTTCTTTACGATGGCTTGTCTTCTGAATTGTCTGTTAGCACCTGTTTGGAGTTTTGCACATTGCCTCCACGGTATCCCTTTCTCCTGTGTTAGTTTACGAGGGTTTTGGTCCCATTTCTAGTTTCCATTTACGGAGATAGCATGAAGGCTGTTTGTTGACAACTTCATATAATATATTATACGCTCCTTGCTATGATAAGATGTCCTAGGCCTTTGGTCTATCACAACTCGTGCAATCTCTAGGAGAACGACAAATGTTTATTTTTTATTACATCCTCATAAGTCAAAAGTAAAAGAGGAGTGTGAGAAAATAGATCTATCACAAATCATTGGGTTACTTTGTTTGCAGATGATGGAGGTTTTACATATCTTTAGAAGCTTGTGCTATAAATGAATTTGGTTGTATGGGCTCCAGAGTTCCTTGAGTTCTCTAAGCAAAATTTTTCGTGCTTGTTGTTTGAGTTTGGTCATTCATGTAATAGGAAATATTTTCTTTAGTCTTTTCCTTATACCTTCAACTATATTATATTCCTTCATCATCTGAAACCATCAAAGTTTTAGAAGTTGTAACATTAAGTTTAGTGAAAAATGTATTTGAACAATTTTATATTTTCTAACACTATTTTTCTCCTTGTTGGGGAGATATTTTTGTTTCGATTTGATCTGAGTTGAATTAGAAGAATATTTACTTCTTTTATGATGCAGGCATAGCTTCACTTTCTTCCTCTGTGGGGAGAATGAAATCCCATAAACCATTCAATTCAACTTCTTCCTCAGTTCTAACTCTTGTTCATATGGTAGGATGTAGGTATCGTCGGATTCAACATTTGGGGGAAATCACATTTGGAGACCTGAGATGCTGAAGAGGATTTCTTAAATGGGGAATGATTTATTAGGGGCTGAAGTTTCAACAACCGGTTTCTTTATTTCAATCATGTCATTTGACATAGTCTTTAATACTTTTGAAGACCTTGAGTCAAATGGATCTTTCGGGGATTTTTTTAGAATCTTGACTAAATATCACTTTCTTGGATTTCACATCTTACATATTTGAACGTTTTTCTAGCCTTAAGATTATTTTCTCTACAACGAGCTTCTTTCATGTTTTATAAAAGAGGAATTAGGGGAATTTTGAGTTCTAAAATGGGCCTCACAGGAAAATGTACAATCAAAATTCACTTTATATGAGAACCCGATCACATTTTAGGGGATGGTATCATCCCCTGTGGTTGAGGTGACATTGCTTGAGTTAAAGGTACCTACTTGTCACATTTTTAATGGTGGATAAAAACTCATGGTTAAACATGGTGATGCTCTAAATACTTTCAAAGTCAAAGTAAATTATATATCAATGGCATTTCACACTTTTGAATAGCTATGTTATTATCATTTCATATTTCTTGAAAAAAGCAATGCATATCCCTATACATTTATTATATTATATTATTTTTATATAGTATATTAATTACATGTTATTATACAATTTAAATAATATAAATTTTAATTAATATATAATATAATTAAGAATTCTTAAATATATATTTATATTTTATTTTAAGTTATTTAAGTACAAAGGACAAATGCATTAGTTGTTCAATGATAATGATTTTTTCTTGAAAAGCTCATTATTATTATAGTCACATCAATACAATTTTTTTATTAATTTTATTTTAGTACAAGTTTTAAGTTGCGTTGTATGGTTACATGGATTGTGGTGCAAAAAGTGAATTGCAAATTCATAAATATTAATTTATTGGTTTAGCTATTATTTTATTATCACCTTAGGAGGCCCATTTTAGACCTTAAAATTCCCCTAATGGTAGCTTTTAGAATCTTGAATAAATTGTATTGAGAATATCTTGAAACATATTAAATGTCCCTTTGAAGGCGGTCCTAGAGGCTAGTGTAGACATCCCAGGCAGTACTTGAAAAAGATATTGAAGCATACATAATTGGAGATATTCTGGAGCATTGCTAGGAACTTATTGAATAATTAATGGAAGACTAGTAAAAACTAATCTTAGAGGCAAGCTTGGCGAAATGATGCTTTGTTGAAGCCCTCATGGAGTAATATTAAATAAATTTGTTTGGGTATTATGAAGAGTCTTGGAGACACCTTAACGGGTGATAAAGTTGTCAATGATGAACTAAGAAAGGACATATCTAAAGGCAAACTTGAAAGTATGGTTAGGGCTTGTTGCGGGGAAGGCATTGATGAAGCCTTAAAGAACCATTGAACTTATCTTGAAGAATTGGAAGCATAGGGTTGGAGCCCTAGAGGATAGGAGTCCTCAAGAGAGATCAAGTTGGAGCATGTGCCAATGGAAAGGTTGGATCCCTAGAGGGTTGGAGCATCATAAAAAAAAGGTTGGAGTCTTGTAGAAGATAGGGTTGGAGCCTGTGAGAGTACTTAGTTGGTGCTTGGAAAATATAGGTTGGGATCAATTGGATTGGATGTGGTGTGCTTCATCTGAGTTGGAGCCCTAAACATTGTGCATTTGATTTATTGTAAAAATAAGAATGGATTCCTCGACATTTATCATTATTAAAATTATTATTATGTATTGTTCATTTTGTTATATTTATAAGTAATATAAACTAGTAAAGTGACAATTTTAAAATAAATGCGATTCACCCCACTCTGTTAAATATTTCCAAAAAAACAATGTATTAATATGTATATCTTGTTAATATATTAAATATATTAATCTCCTATTTATCATTTTGTGAGTTTAACACAATGCATAACCATATTACCATTAGTTACATATGCATGGATCTAGTAGTTTGTATTGTTTCAATAAATTCAATATGCGATTCTTATTTTTTATTGTTGTTCTCATGTAATCAATTAAAGGTTACCCAATCAAATAATTTGAAGTGATATTTTGCATTGTTTGAAACATCATTTAACCTACCCTCTTGCTTCCTAGTTATGCCTTTTTTATTTCAAAGTTGAAGATACATTGTTTTCTCTAGGGGTAATTTTCATTTTGGTTAGACAGAGTCATTCATACATTTACAATGAGTGTATATAGTTTTACCTTTGTAGTGGTATGAACTGAGAGATCATTAGCACCTACCTACTTGTTAGGATTTCATTTCCCTTGGTGTATAGTGCTAAAATGAAGGCTATGTGAAATAATATGCCAAAAATAAGGTTTTGGTATAAGGAAGCAATAAAAAATATACTTAGTTTTACATCACTATGGAGATATGAGATGGATGATACTTCATTGTTGATGATAAAAAATAATTCCTCCATTTTTTCTCAACTAAATGGAGAGTAAAACCCAAATTTACCTAATGCTTACTAGGGAGAGAAGTTCTACCTTTGAATTGCACCCAAATCTCTAATTGTATGACCTAAATCTTTCCTAAAGAGAGCTTAAAGTTTTTGTTTTACTTTACTTTTTTTTTTGGGCTGGTGGGGGGGAGAATTTTATTTTTGGCTGGGGTTTCTTCAATCACTCACGTATTTCTTGTCTCTTAGCTTCACAAAAATGTTGAAGTTTCTTTGCACCTAGACTCTTTCGATGACCTCACTATTCCTTTGCACATTGTGGATGTTTATTTCAATTATCATCATTATTTCCTTCTATAACACCGTGTATTTCCTTACTGCTTAGTCCAAATCCAATTCCTAATCCCCAAAGGTGCTTTTGCACGTTTGCAATGGATAGGTGGAACTTGGGATTAATTTGGATATCTGCTTTAATCCCCTCGGGTTGGATTCAATTAATTATGAGATGGAAAAAAATTGTACGGATATGATATTTACATCAAAATTGGATTTTCCCGCAAAAATTCTGGCAGAGTCGGATCAAACTCTGGGCAAGGGACATCCCGGCAAAAAATGGTGGCGGTAGATGATGTTAAAATTAGATTTCTCCAGACAGCACCATCTTTACTTCCAAAAGTGATGGTTTGGTTGCGAACAGGAGCCTCCTCCCATTACCCCATTTATTTCTACATCCTCACACTAAGGGGATCGAGGCTAGAAGGGCTCTGCAGTTGGTTATGGTCGTAGGTAGATACATTTCCTCGATGGAATCCTTATTATGTTGAATAGGGTTGTGGTTGGAAGGTTAACCGGGGAATATTGTTGGGTAAAATTTGTTATGGTCTTGGTTGGAGTCAAAATGGATGCCTATTCTCGGATATGTTTTGTTATATCATACTAAATACATGGGTGGTTCACAACAATCATTGAGGGAACAAGAGGAAGTTTTGAAAATATTGGCTATAGGCGGCATTGAAGGAAGTCAAGATATTGCTCAACATTGAAGAATGGATTTGCAGTCCAACAGGGACTCTAATGCCAACATAGAAGATATGGGTGACACGATTATCACTCATTTATGTAGTTCTGAGAATGTTTAATGAGAATTGGAAATTTACGGGGATATTTTGTTTACATGAAGGAGGGTTGTTTGAAAGGCAGAAAATTATGGATAATGTAGAGCGATTTACATGTAAGGTTATTTAGAAAATTCAAGTTGTAGTATCAAGGGCATAGTTGGAGCCAACAGTTGACTACGAAGTTGCCATTTGGCTACTTCAAATGTAAGAGGACTAGTCATACAATTGTGTGTGATGAGTCGGTCGGGGGAAAATTACTTCCAAAAAAGATACTGGGTGCGCAAAATATCAAAGGATTCACAAAATCCTAAACGAAGAACTCTTACTTGAGTTGGAAGCTTGCGAGCGATTGCACCACATAGTAAGGAATCTTTAGAGAAGGTCGATGTTTTGATACCCAAATTATTATCTAAATCGATTTCAACAATGTAAACTATCAAATGGGAACTGTCGAGTACCCATTTTTCGAAAGGTAGCAAAAAATCATCCGATTTTGAAAATCATTGATTCAAAATACATCTTGTTTTTAGCATATTTATGACACTTGAAATTTTTTTTCCTATTAAGTATGTTTTTTTTTAAATGTTAGTGATTTCCATGCTAATTTTGAAAAGTGCTAATGCAACATCAACCCCTTTTTTTAGGGCTTATTTTTAACACTTTAAATTCTCTAATGTATTAAGTGTGGATATATTTTTTAAATGTTGATTTTTCATGCGGATTTTGAAAACATCATTTCTTTTTAAAGCATGTTTTTTACACTTTCATTTTTCTTATATCCTAAGTATGCACAATTTTTTTAAAATGTTGATTATTTAACCATTTTTCAAGTTGTCTTATCCCTCTTCTTCTTTTTTTCGTCCTAAGGTGTTTATTTTTTAATGGTTTTCCAAATATGCTATTTTTGTTTTTGCAATGTTTTTTTATATTGGTTATTTTTATTTTTTAAAGTTTAAAAATAATATGTATATAGTGATATTTTGAAGATAGGATATTTATATATTTATATATCATGTATTAATACTTTAATACACATTAAATAATTGTCACTAAAAAACAATAATTTTAAACACTGGAAACCAAAATACATATTTTGCATACATATAATTAAAAAATTACATTTCACGGAATTTTCGCTAAAATGACATTAAATAAAATATTTTTATAGAAAAATAGAATAAAGTTGGAAAATAACATTTTTATGAATTTTATGTCAAAAATGATGACATTCAAATTTTTTACAATAAAATAATTAATTTAAGTTAAAAAAAAAAAAAAAAAAAAAAAAAAAAAAAAAAACTTACAATTTAACCCCAAAAAAAAAAAAAAAAACATTAAAAAAAACATCAATTTTTTTTTTTTTTGGAAAAAAAAACATAAAAAAAACACATGGAAAACAATTGAAAAAAACACTATTTTTTTTTTAATTATTAAAAAAACATTAAAAAAAGGCCTCGTAGGCAGCTGTTTGATTTCAGGTGTTTTTTTCAAAAGGCATGTGGGGCTCGACCGTGAGTGGGGTGGGAGGAGTTGCACATTTTACATGTTTTTTTTAATTGTTGTTGATGTGTTTTTTTTAATGTTTTCATTTATTTAATATATTATTAATTTATTTAATATTTTATTTTTTTTGTTTTGTTTTCTCGTTTATAAGTTTTTTTTTCCTTTGTTTTTATATATATTTTTTATAGTTGTTTTTACTTTTTATTTTTTTGGGTCATGTTTTTAAATTTTTTACTGTTTTAATATATATTTTTATTTATTTTTGTATTTTTTAATATTTTTTTGTTAGTTATAGTTTTATTTAAAATTGTTACACTTTTAACATTTAAAGAAATTACTTCTTTCATTCAAGTGTTCATTTTAAAAGTTTTTTAGATGTAAAATTTTTCCATAATGCCATAGGTACAATATGTTGAAAACTTAAAGTTTTTGCGATCATGATCTTTCATTTTAATTTGTTGGTTGAAAAATTGTCAAAATTTGAGTTTTTCTAGATTAATGATATTTTATATTTAATGCTATGTTAAAACAATTATAAGTATTTTTTTCACCTTTGCACAACATGATTGAGAAATTGTTGGAATTTTAAGGCTTTGGGAAGCGCGATATTTTATCTTTAATGCCATGCTGAAAATTGTTGGAATTTTAAGGCTTTTTTACCAGGCATTATATTATCGTTAATGCCATGTCTGAAAATCTTTGGAATTTAAAGGTTTGAAGTCATGATATTTTATCTTTAACGTCATAATTTAAAAATTGAAATTTTACTAAAGAAAAAAAAAAAAAAAAAAATCCGACATCAACACTTTTAATTTTGGAAAGTATATTTTGCGCAAAAAAATTGGCTTTTATTTCCTTTCATTGTCATTTTAAAAAATATGAAAATTACCCCCCCCCCCCAACCACCCTCCCGGTGCGGAAAAAAAAAAAAAAAAAAAAAAAAAAAAAAACATTATTCCGCATCAACGCTTTTTGTTTTCAGGTTGTTTTTTCATGTTTTTTGGCTAGAGTTCTTGTTTTGAGTTTATAGTTCTCATTTAATAGTTTACTTTGTTTTCTTTATAAAAGAACCATTCTGTTTGAATAAATATGTATCTTTAAATCTACTATTTCTCCCATTCATTTATGTTATCATCTAGTTCTTCCATGAAATATACCCAATTAGCTTGCCTCTAATATTTTTACCATACTCGAAAAGATTATTAGAGCTCTTATAAATCCTTTGTCAACTAATTTAGATCCTTATTCGAGACCTAAACCTAGGAAGTCTTCTCAAACTTAGCTTTCTTCATCTCTTCCAAAATTTCAGCAAAAGGTCATGGCATATGTCTTCGATCAAAGGACCGAGTCCCCTCCACAACAAAAGAAAACTTGTAGAGGGTTGTCCTAGAATCCTCTCGGCGAGAGTATGTAGATCGAAAATATAAGTGCTCAAGCATGAAAGGCCCACGGAAGACATTCAAACTTGGTGGGGGGTTGGGGGGGGGGGGGGGTAAACACCATTTTGGGATACTTAGAGTGAGACACCCTGAGAGCTAAAGATGTTCTTCTTTCTTTCAATCTTTGGGGATTTGGTGGTGCCTTGAAAAAATTAGCCCTCAAGCAATTGTTACATCGGCGTATTAATACAAAGATAATCATTTTATATGAGATGATGACATCGGGTAAAATATGTGTAGTTGATTATGAGTTCATTCTTGAAAGGATGGTATTTCGGTGCCAAAAACACATAGGGATTATCGGGGGTTTATCAACGCTTGGAGCCCTTCCCTCAAGGTTGTTTCTTTTTCCATGTACTCTACATCCATTTTTGTTTAGTTGGAAGTTAAAAAAGTTCATTTAAGTTTGTCAATTCCTTAGCATTTATGCCCTTACGGTAAATAGGATATTTTCTAAGAAAAGCACAAAAAATGAGGTAGAAGGGTATCAGATTCCCACTATATAAGGCCAGGATCTTATTTTACCAGGCATATGGGAAGTATTACAACAACCCATACATTATTTATTGATTTTTTCCACCACCTTCTTGAATCTATAGTATGGTGGATATATCTCCTATTAAAATTATCCCTCCCAAAAGGAATATGTGATATAGCACAAACATCTGTATCAAAAGACTTCATAGGTTTTTGGTTTGAAATCCCTGTTATTGACATCACAAAGAATTATTAAATCATGGGTGGAAGTGTGTGGTATATCTTACCACTTCCCAGTCTTCCTCGGATTGATGATTAAGGGTATTAATAACATCTGCTCAAGTTTACAATAAATCCTGGATACAATAGGAATACACATGATTTTCAAAAGATTGGTGAAGAAAATGGATTCACCCATGAGGATACATATTATTCCTATATCAATCAATTCTGAAATCTAATACAGTTAAAAAAAAAACAAAATCAAACGGAGGAAAAGGCTGGGGTGGAGCAGGCTTTCTTTTTAAAGAAATGAGTTATATGTCTTTTCTCTATGAGGTATTGGATAAATTGAGATACTTTAGTCCAAAGGACAAATACTGCTTAGAAGGAATAATTAATGAAACAAAAAAAGAAAATTCATTTGGATTTGAGAAGGAAATGGCAACACTAAATTTTTCCATCATTTTGCAATTTCGGGGGAGAATATTAATACCATTTCGGGAAATTGAGGATATGAATGTTATCCTATTCAAACCATTTTCAAATATAAGCAGGAAACAACATACAAAATTTTGAAACATCACTGCAAAACCTTTAGATACCTAATACCGGAAACACTGAAAATCTCATCCCTTTTCCAAAGAGACAATCTCTGAAATGAATGACTTGTAACTAAAGGCGACTGTCTGAAATCCTTGGGTGTGCCATCAATGTGAAGGAAATGTCCAAGACCAGATAGTTTCACGATAGGTACACATGAGTTTTTGCATGAACATTTGAAGTATGCCTATCTTAAAGGTTGTTGTGGGAATCTCATGATTTAGGAGCTGTACATGGGAGGAGTATCATTCCACCCTCATATGAATAATCCAGGTGGGCTAGAGGTGGCCCCATTAAAATTTTAGACTTATCTCTCATTTTTGTAGCTAATATAAGTTGGTATTAAAATCATTTCCTGAGTTAAAAAAAAAAACCAATTATAGGTGCTAATATCTCAAAATAAGATGTGACTTCCTTCAAAGTTGACAAATTCATGATGTTATTGTGTTGAAACAATTAACCTTACACTTAGTAAAAAATTAAAAAATTTAAGCTTTTATATGCAATTGAATTTTCAAAGATTAATATCGATCATATTCTTAGTTAGAGTTTTTTATATTTATGTGTGATTGATTAGGGATGGACTGAGATTTTAAAATACGATAATGGTATATTCAAAGTGATTTGTGGTGACAATTAATGAGTCCTTTCCCTTCTTAAAAAAAAAAAAAAACCTATGGAGGCCTCAAAGGATACCCTCTCTTTGTACATTTACTAATTCTGCAGTGCTAATAGCAATGATCAAAAAAAAAAGTTGTTTAGAAAAGGGGCATTACAAGGTATAAATATTTCAAGTCAAGTTTTTTTATTTGACACCTATTATTCATTGATGACATATTTATGTCTTTATTTTGGATCAATCCTATTCTTGATTTGAAATATTATCCTTGAATTTGTGATCAGGTAGCTAGTATGAAAGTCAAAATGCGGACAAAACTTGATTTCGATGCTTATCAAAAATTGTTGTGATAAAAACTATCTTGTTGAGTCCTATTTTGGACGAAACTTCCAAGAGAATTCAAATATTTGGACTTTATGAAACCAATTTCATATTGAGTGGTCAATTGAACCCTAAATCATCAAGAAAATCTATGAGGCCGTGATTTATTCTTTTAAAAAATTGTTGTCTATAGGAGGAGCGTTTGATTTTAATAAAATTAATTCTAGAAAAAATTCTATACAATAGATCCATCCATTCAATTCCAAAGGTATTTTTGACCAAAATTATTAAGTTCTGGTTTTAGATTCTTGTGGTTGGAGAGTTGAAATTATGAGGGGTGTCCCTTTGGTGAAATGGACTTGATCACCGTGGGGGGCATGAAAATGAGAAAATATTTAGGGGAATTTAGTTATAGGGAATGGACCAAGTGCCCAAAAAGCGGTTCCCATGCTTCGGTTGTTTAGAGAAATATCTTTCTATGGCATTTATACTTAGGTGAATGGATTTACATGAAAAACTAGGTATGGTAGGGTATAATATTGGAAGATTAGTGGGTATGAGTAGGAAATTCCTAGGATTCAAAAAATATTCTTTTATCCTTGCATTTAAATTTAGGTATTTACTTTAGTAGCAAACGATTATGTTAAAGATGCAACATATTGGGTTTAGGATTTGGAACTCCCACAATATTAGGATTGATAAAATCTAAGTTATAACTTAGGAAGTGAAGTCTCTAAATCTTAAGGATTGTAAGGTAGTCCAAAGCATATGAGTGGAAGTATTTTTTTTTTTATTTATTGGTTTAAGTCCATAACCAAATTGTCGACAAGTCCAGGACCAAACATTTTAGTTAAAAATCAATCCTTACACAGTGCTATCTTCATAGTAAATTAGAACCCCCAGAGAGCATGTGTGATGGAGGCCTCTATAAATTTGTGCATGTGCCGCTGAGGCAGCATGACTCTTTCACTTGAATTCTCCTGGTCTGAAACATAAATGGAATCTATGGTTTGACCATTTCAAATAACCTCCTACTTGGGATGTTAGCATCAAGCCTACAGCTAGAATGAGTCCAAGCAGATACAATGGCACCAATTAGTAGTAGAACAATATCTCATATTTTTATTGGTGTACTTTACACACAAGGAAAGTTTGATCTTTGGCTAAAAACATGTTTAGTTGATCTTCTCCCAGGTGGAACTCAGCCTTCATTCAGGCAGATGTGTTTTTTATTAAACGATGATAAATAAATTCAAAGATATATGTCTATTTTTCTGCAAAGTTTATTTACTTTGTGTGTTGGGCAAGTATTTTTCTATTTTTAGAGGAGAATATCCTGTGAAATAAGGCGGTGAGGTCATTGACTATCAGTTAAAATTTCAAAGTGAATCAAAAAATAAGAAAGGATCCCATTATGCCATAAGCGATCTTCTTTGCTCCTAGTAAAGGGAACAAACTCTAGAATAATTTGTAGCACTATGGGCTCTCTTGCTTTCTCATATATAATTTCTATAAAATAAATAAATTGCAGATTTTTTGAATATTCTAAATAACACTATATTAGAAAAATGAAGGTAGGAAATTGAAACTCCTCACTTAGAGGCTACACCATAGAGGAGTCAAGAAATAATCGGCGAGTTGAAATGGTAAGAGAAGAAAATCACATATACGAATTAAATAAATCCAGATAATCGTCTATCTAGGAAGCTTTAAAAATCTGAATAGGTACTTTGGAAGTCCACAAAATTGTGGATGATTAGGCCTTGGAGGTTGTGGTCACCAAGTTTTAGGGCATTAGACTAGTTTGTTGTTTTTGAAAAAAAGTCTGACTAATTTTTATTTAAGTATTATGATGATGTAGGATAAACCCCTTGGTACTCACAATGTATATTTTAGTTAAGAAAATCTAAGTTTTGGAAATAAGTAATAATAATAATAATAACAATAAATCCACCCAAAATTTTTGCTATATTAGGATAATACCCCACAAGAATGTACATAATATAAACGTGTATCAAATCCTATAGGTCAGGTGAAAAATTCATTAAACACTTGCAAATGGCATACTTAATGTTCTTTCCCCCACAAACCATTTCAATTCCCTTAGTTCTTCCATTCCATATGGGAGAAACCTATAATCATTTGCAAATATAGACTAGTTAGTTGTTCTTGATATCATCTCCTGGGAAAAGTTATTTCTATCTCTTGAAATGTTCAAGCCAAGAAAGAGGTAATCAATAATACCATCTCTCCCGATTGGATCTCATAATTGAACTCTCTGGTATGATCTCAATAAAAAAGTTGGTTTGTTATCTATGGGCCTGCTTAGAAAAAAATTTGAACAAGTAGAAAGTATGGTCTTGGTCTTCTCTTTTGCTGAATAACCAATGTTTATGCAACCAAAAACACTAATAATGATAAATATGTAAAAATATAAGTGTGTTAGTGACAAAGAATTAAATTCCTAGTTTATATTTGAAACATTATATGCTTCTAATAGAAAATTATTTTTCATTAATATTGTAACATAAAACTAACATGGATGTGAGAGTTACATAGCATTGTAATTTCCTAGTATTAAGGGATTGTTGAGATCTTCATAGGCTAATTTCTAGTTTATGGGGTTATTTTTAGATCTTGATGTTGAGATATTTCCTCGGTGTATTCCTTATTTTAGTTTAGATCATATTTTTTGGATCTGGAGTCTCTCCCTCACTTTATTGAGGCATTTTCCTCTTGTAAAAGCTATATATTAATCTTCTTCGTTGTTCGATAAAAATAATGAAGCCCCATCAAAGAGTTTGTGGGGCATTTTTATTTATTTCCACTTCATCTTGCATATGATGGATATATTTTTCTTGCCCTTAATAGGCATAAAATATTTATGGCACGAACAACTTGGCTTGAATGAGAATGTCTCTTTATCTTCCAATTTTTAGATCTCACAGCAAGTCATACTTCCCAACATATGTTGGAAGTATAGAGCTATAATTTTGAGTTTACTCTCTACTACACCATATTCACAAGGCTTCTTGAGAGGCTTCTCCCTTTTGAGAATTTCCTCTTTCAATACCTCCTTGGAGTATAGACATTCCAACATGAGGTGAAGAATAATTTCTTATGTGTGATGCCATTAACAACATCCTTACCCTATAAAGTCCTCTTCTAGAGAACATCTCATGTAGGAGTCTTATTATGTAAACTTAACCACATAAACATCTTGTTTTTGAAGGGACGTTTGATTTCCATATAATTCTCCACCACAATATATTGATCTTCTCATCCTTCTTCTTTAGTAGCACTTAACCCTAATTTTAAGAACATATGCTCTAACAAGATCAATAAATCAAATTAGTCAATCCTCTTCTTTTAAGTCTAACATTGTTGAGTATTAAGAGTTCAACGTATCTTTTCCATTCCTATGCATACTTTTCCTTCGGTATAATTCTTCTCAAGTTAACCATTATTGGTGACAAGAGTAGTGGACAACTTGCCCTATTTTACAGCGCGGATATTGAAATAACATACGTTCCTTAATTCTCAAATAATTTGGAGATTAGAAGTTTATGCATACCTTTCTCCCTATTTAGGGGTCAAAACATATTTGCATTTAATTCCCTTTTACCATTTTACTAATCAACTAGATGGAAGTCATGCATAACAATTTTCCATATTATTACCAATCAACTAGATGGAAATCATGCATAACAATTTCCATATTATTACCAATCAACTAGATGGAAATCATGCATAACAATTTTTCCATATTATTAAGACATTATTGTTGTTCAATGAGATTTTAATTAATCTTCCATTATATTAGGGCTACACTTAACTCTTACTACTTAAGTGCACAAACTTGTTATTTGTATTAGCATTCACACTTTCTTTTGCACAAACTTGTTATTTGTATTCTCATTCGCATTTTTTTGCGACAGAGTCTTTGAAAAGACAAGATTTTTTAAAAGTTCCATCACTCAAATGCTTTGGTAATACTAGATTTTTCCATCTAGATGACACTAGAATTTCTTTGTCTCTATACCATATAAAATGAGCTTAATTAATACTTTTATCTTGATTTAACTAATAATTTAATAATCATTGATATTGGATATAAGGAATTCACAAATAATTTTAGTTTGGATTAATTAATAATTTAATAACTCATTGAACTTGCATATATGGAATTAAACAAATAATTTGACTCAAATCTCGGAGATAGGAGTTTTTGTTTTACCTAAAGTTTGGCAATTAATACCTTCTAATTTAATTCATAGTTTAATAACTCACCGAATTTGATGTGAATGTTTTTATGTGATAATGAATTCCATTTTCATGATTTAGATTTTTGGATTAAAAGTTTGGATTAATTACTAGTTTGATAATTCATTGGATTGGAATGTGAATGACTCCATTCTTGGTATGAATCAAATTATAATGGGATAGTGAATTTGACTTAAGTAATTGCCTATTTACTCAATTTCATGATTTAGGTGTTTGGTTTAAAGTTTGCCTTAAACAACATAGACTTTGAAACGAGAACTATAAACTCAAAGCGAGCGTAGTCGCGAAAAATCCCAAAAAAGCGTGAAAAACGGCCTAAAAACAAAAAATGTTGATGCTGCAATATTAGAATGGCTGGAAAACATACAGAATTTTGACAATTTTTTGACCATGACATTATGAAAAATTTTTTGACTAAAAAAACTTTAAAAAATTAATACTTGAATGAAAGAGTCAATATTCCGGGAGTAGTTTCTTTTTGTAAAAGGCTAAAAATATGATGACTTTAAAATCTTATCCTAAGACAAGCTGACACATTGCAAAAAAAATTTAAAAGACAACATAAAAATGATACAAAGTGTAGGAAAACTCGACCCATTGAAATGAAAACTTTAATATCAAGCATGAAATTGACACATTGTGCGGGCGGACTTGATCTTTTATGATGAAAACTTAAAAATCAACAATCAAATTGACACATAATGAGATCGGGTTGCTAATCAAGGATCAACACACACCCTATAGGAAAAAACAAAAACAAAACAATATAATAAATAATTATAAAAAGAAAAACATAAAAGAAAACAAAAATTTAAAACATTGAAAAAAATTAAAAAAAACACAAAAAGTTTAAAAAAATAATAATAAGCTAAAAAAAACATGACAAAATAAAAACAAATAAAAAATATTGAGCAAAATAAAAATAAAAACACACAAAATTAAAAAAATAAGAAGAAGTAGATAATAATATATATTAGAACATAAAAATAAAATTAAAAAAAAAATGACAAAAAAAAATAAAAATGTAAAAAACATATATGAAAATGACAAAAAAAAAACAAATTTAACATTAAAAAAAAAAATTACTTAAAAAACAAAAATAACTTAAAAAAACAAATCAAAACAAAAAATTAAAAAAAACTATAAAAAATAAATAAAATATAAAAAAATTATTTCAAATCAAACCTAATTAAAGAAGAAGAAGATTAACCCAAAAAACAAAAAAATACAACCAATTTTGGAGTAATTAAAAAAAAAAAAAACTATAATTTTTTTTTTAACCATTAGATTAAATTAAAAGTACAAATAATTAAAAACATTATAACAAAAAAAATAAAAATAATATGTCGTAATTAAAAAAATAGTTAAAAAAATAAATTAAAAATGATAGAAAAAAACAAAATTAAAAACAAAACATACTAAAAACAAAAATTTAAAAATTTAAGAAAACATAAATTAAAAAATTAAAAGCATTATAATATAAATTAAAAACACAAAAAATTAAAATTATAAAAGAAAAATATAGTTTTAAAAAATAAAAAAATAGTTAACACGATATAATATAAAAATTAAAAACACAAAAAAAATTAAAATTAAAATTAAGGCTACCTAGCACAACCCAAGTGGCGGCCTTGGGTTAGGCGGTCGTGAAGGCCGTGCGGTCGTAGTCAAGCTTGCCGCCCATGGTCGCTCGTAGGCGCGGGCGGGCGGCCCAGGCGGCCATGGGCGACAAGCCGGAGTTGGGCGGCGAAGCCATGTTGCTGCTTGTGGGATGCGTGCATGGGGCTCCCCACGACCGCCCCAACCTAGTAGCTAAGTAGCCATGGGCGACAAGCTGAGACTGCGAGAGCCCTCGGCCTCCGCCAGGGTTGCTGAGGTCGGCCCAGGCTGGGCGGTCATTCGAGCCTCGCACGCGGCTCCGCAGGCCCATCCACATCCCAACGAATACGACCTACCTACCCAAGGTCGCTTGGCCGCTAGGCTGGGATAAATTTAATTTAATTTTTTTCTTAAAATTTTGTTTTAATTAATGTTTATTTTTTTAATTACTTTTTTAAATTAATATAATTTTTCATTTACTTTTATTGTCGTTTTTAATTGTTTTTTTAATTTTTTCTTATGTTTTTAATTTTTATGATAATCCATTTATTTTTAATTATTATGATAATCCATTTCATTTTAATTATGTTTTCTAAATTGTCTTAATTTCTATTCTGAGTAATCCATTTTAATTTTTAATTTTGTTTTAATTATGTTTGGTTTTTAGTGATATTTTTATTATTATTTTTAATTTTTAATTTTTTCATTTCGATTTTAAATTGTTTTTTAAATTTTCTATTATAATGTTTTAGTGTTTTTCAAATTTAATTTTAATAAATATCTAAAATAGATTCTATTTTTTTGTTTTTGCTTTGGTTTATTCTTCTATTATTTTTTATTATGTTTGTTTTGAGTATATTTTAATAGTAGTATTTTGTTTTCAAAATTTTTAAAAGTTAATTTTGGTTTTGCTGTCATTTTTATATTTGTGTTTCTTTTTGCCATATATTTATATTTATTGTGTTTTTGTGCTATCTAATATTCTAATATATATATTATTATCTATTTCTTATTTTTATTTTGTTTTGTGTTTTTATTTTTATTTTATTTTTATTATATATATATATATATATATATATATATATATATATATATATATATATATATATATATATATATTGTGTGTTGTTTAAAATTTTTGTGTTTTTTTATAATCAATGTTTTAATATATATTTTCATTTTTATATATTTATTTGTTATTGTCCATAGAGTTACTGTGTGGAAGCTAGCTTTGATCCCATTATGTGTGAATTTGATTGCTGATTTTTTATTTTTTAGTTGTAAAAGATCGAGTCCATGTAAACACGGTGATGTTACATTTCATGGTTGATACAAAAGTTTTATTTCAATGGAGTTGGAGTTTGCCTACCGTTGTGTTGATTTGATGAGTTGTCTTTTAATTTTTGTTTCAATATGTTAAACTACCTTAAGAAAGCTCAAGGTTTTAAATTTATCATAGTTTTTAGCATTTGCAAAAGAAAAACAAAACAAAAAAAATTGTTTGAAAAACCCTTAAAAACCTAATATCCTAGGACAAAAAAACACTAGGAGACAAGACACTTGAAAAATTTGTAAAATAATCAACATTTAAAAAAATTGTAGTATGCTGAGACATAAGAACATTTAAAGTGTCAAAAATTGTCTTTATAAATGATTGAGTATTTTTCAAAATACGCACGATCGTCAACATTATATCGGCATTTATTACATTAGAAAAATTTAAAGTGTAAAAAATGAGCCCTCTAAAAATAAAGAGTCGATGCGTATCAACGCTTTTCAAAATCAACATGAAAATCACTAACATTTATATATATACCTTGATACATAAGATAATTGGAAAGTGTCAAAAATATACTAATATATATATATATATATATTCTGGATAAGCACTTTTCGAAATACGCATCACTTTTTTGCCTCCTCAAAAAAACGAATACTCATTTGATGTTCCATTTCAAAAATTTACATTATTCTTGAAATTAAGATTCAAGTGTATAACTTCATCATTCATATCAACTAAATTATTTTATAATAATGAGGCCCGACTTAAAAAATAGTGCAGATTCAAGTGTATAACTTCATCATTCATATCAACTAGAATTATTTTATAATAATGAACCCGACTTAAAAAATGCATATTAATCATTTTTATGATTTAGGTTACTTGGCTTAAAGTTATGCTTATTTAGTAGTAACTTGTTGAATGTGAGAATATGAATTATTTCTCTAATTTATATGAGTCAAAGTATAGTGTGATAGTGATTTTGATAGTCCTGTTCATGATTTAAAGTTCTCAAACCTAAAGCTTGGATTAATTAATAGAATACTAATTCATTGAATTTTTAAAAGTGAAAGGGGCCATCATTGGCATGAGCCAACTAATTTCTAATTTTATGCCACTTTAATCACTAGGTTTGTTCACTTTTGTGGGCATAAATATTGAAAGGAAAATAACACGATTATGATGAGACAGGGATTAGGGAATCATAATTTATGGAGAAAAGCTTTAGGATTCCTTGTTATGTAATCATTATGGAAGAAAAATTATGATTTGATAATGTCAATATCCTAAACATAAATCAAATTATTCTTGTTGGAATTGTGAATGAAGTCCAAGAACATGTACTCCTCTTGCATATAACCAGAATCGTAACCATGAAAATTTGCCATTGCTGTATGTATTATTATTTCTATAAATTTTACTAATCAATAAGTGAATATCTCAGAAAGGTTTTATATTTTCGTATTGAAGTGTGAGAATGAAACCTAAGCAAAGGGGAAGGTCTGAGAAGGTGAGAAGATAGCAAAGTAATCATAAAAGTTCAAAGAGAGTTTCAAATTGATGATACTTGAATCTCGTTAAAGTTTACATTTATCTTAGAGCTAAGCTAAAAAATGAGATAAGAGGATATATTAATGTGTGGTAACAAAGTGATACAAAGAATATTTGGACTCATCATTGGTTAATGGGAATGTGTTTACTTTTGTGGTTTCCACGTTGAGAAAATCTTTTAATTATAAATGTATTACTCCAAATTATCTTTAAAAAAATTAAAAATAAAATATGAGATAGAGGGGAAAGCCTTATAAAATTCAAGTTCTATGTTTGTAGTCACGCAAAAGTGTTAGAACTGAAAGAATCAAAGAGAGGCGGTTGAAAGGTTAAGAGAGATGGAAAGTTGAGAGACTCCAACCACTCTCGGGAGAAACAAAATTTTTGTACCCAAAGAGAGGGGAGAGGCCTTTGCCTTGGAATTGAAAAATACTTTTGATGTTATTGAGGAAGCCATTATTGACCAAGTTTTTTGCTCGGAGATTTACGTGGTTGCTATGAATTTGAAGCACAAAGTTTCCTATGCTTGTTCATGGTACCCTTGAAGCTTCAAGCAATGAATAATTGTTTCTTATAGGTTATTCTCACATCAATTATTTGTTCTTGTTGTCCTTAATTTAATTATTGCTAAATGGTTATGGGGATATCACTTCAAGTGCATCTCAACTATAAAGCTATCCTCAACTTGTTGATAGATATTTGGAGTGTAATCTTAACTCTGTAGATTTATTCATTGTTTTGCTTTGAATTGCTTATGTTTGATTCCATTACTTTTGTGTTTAATTATATTTGTTTGAACCACTACATTTATGCGCCTTTGTATGACATGTTGTGATAGATGCAATATCCTTCACTATATCATGAAAACATGATCAATGGATGAGTCACAACTAGTAAAACCATAAAACCAATGACCATAGTATGGCTAGAATATGAGCGATTCCCATTACAAATTATGGGAACTCTAAATTGGTACTTATGCCCATGGTGAACCCATGATGTTGAAAAGTGAGTCATTTTCATTCTCACCAAGTGGTCAACAATATTAATGTACATAATAAAGCAAACAATTTTCCTCTAACACCAATGATCCAATGAGGAAAGCAGTGAGTGAGGCCAACTAATCCCATATAAATGACACTCATATAGAATACAACACTAGCTCATATATGCTCAGCTTATATTCACCCTCTACCCATGAAACATCATCTCCATAGTATAAATCCAATATGAATGATAAGAGGTTGTATTAACATCATGACTCTAGCCATCATAATGGATTTTGCATACCTAATAACATAACCCTTTCCTTTGTCTGGTTTGAGAGCAATAAAACCAACAAAATAAATTTATTGTCGAGGAGAATACCTCCTCAACCCCGAAGAGAAGGGGTCTTTATAGCCTCATGGTCACATCTAAAGATGCCTCAAAGTTGGGCACCTATGGACTCTGAGGGCCCTGGTTGTAAAGGTGATAATGTCCATTGAAATCCTTCCAATGTTACATTAGAAATAATTTTTTAATAAATAGGGGCCCTAAATAAATCGAAGCACCAACTTATGGTCATAAAGGTTTGTGCCCATGTTTATCCCATTACCTAAAATGTCTACTCACCCTAGACTTAATGGCTCATAAAAAATATATAAATCCAAGGTAGCCCATACAATAATCCTAGAAATATTAACTAAATATTAGGGTTAAATATTGTATTCAAAACAAAATCATAATAATCACCATTGGATCACTTCTAGAAAAGCCACACACATTGTCTTTGTTGTGATGGCTCTTAACTACTTTGTAACAACCTTGGTCAAAATCCATGTAATAAAGTTAATAAAGGAAAAATAATAACCATGGTCATGGGACATGTATTCAGACTGAATGTTGAGGAATAAAAATAGTGATGGGATCACTTGTGATTAATTAATGGATGTGGAAATTGGAACGGGCAATGGAAAGGCTTTGAAAAGGCAAAGTGACAATTATTGGAATTTATTTATGAAAATAATGGAAAATAGGATAAAAAAAGAAGGTGAAAGGTCACGGAGTTGCATGTCGGGAGTAAAATGAAGGAAAAAAATGGAAAATTGAAGAAAAATAGATGCCTCATTAATAAAAATTCTTATGAGGATCGGTTAACATACTTTGCTGGAGTTTTAGTTTGGAGCTCTCTCCATTCTCTTCTCTCATACTATTTTACACTTATATTTTTCTTTGGAGAATTCTTGGAGGAGTGTGGCATACTTTGGATTTTGGAGCAATAAGGCAAAGGAAAATTAGGAAAGTGGGAGAGGACATCATGATCAACACGACTACAACAATTTTTTCTTGTAGGAGCTGAATTGAATGTATGACTTGCTAGTTTTGGCATGCATGGCGTATGCATGTGATTTATTGGTTATGATATGTCATTGGAATGGAGGATTGCCTAGATTAACAATGGTTTTTCCTAGCCTTTCCATTTCCTGGATAAACTCCATGGTGTTGTGGGTGTTACTCTCTCTACGGTTGGTTCTCATGTTCCTTTGGGTTGAGTTATTATTTTTTGGAAGCCTTTGGTTGGACAAACACTACGAAGCCACAACATCTTTGGTTGAGTTACTAGGCTTTGAAGCCTTGGTTGGAAAAAACTCTCTGAATCCCTTGGTGGGTTGATTTACTAGTAGCCCTGGTTGGATAAACGCTATGGAAGCCCTATAGTAGTTGTGGGTTGAGTTAAGAGTCACGGAAGCCCTGGCGAGAACAAACACTCTAGAGCCACGGAGATATTGGTTAGAGACAAATTTGGTGAGTTAGTGATCGTCTTAACCATGAGGTGGGATCATTGAGTGAGGATTGAGGAAGTTTGGCCTTTGAAAGCCTGGGTTTGGTTTTGTTTGGTTTGTTCCATGAGATCCCACATTCATGCTGGGAATATGGCACGAGGGTGATTGGTTGAAAGAAAGATTTGGTTTAGCCAATATATGTTCGGTGGTTTGTGGAAGTCCCAAACCTGGTTGGATTTTGAATTCATTAATAAGAGATTCTTCTCCTTGGTACTTCATGTGTAAAATGTATTGGTTCATATTTTTTTTATGGTTTTTTTATATCCTTCTTATTTCGTTGATTATAGATGGTGTATATATATATATATATATATATAATAATGAAAATATTGTGATATGGAAACAATGCTATCTTTACTATAATCTCAAATAAGTATGAGATCCCTATGCTCAGACACGTTGTTATGACCTATATATTACATACTTGTGACATGTTTGACAAAATGCATGTCATGGCTAGTAGGGAACAGATCAAGTACTTGTACCAATGTTTGCATTAGTAACCTTTCTTCAATATTATTTATCATTTCTAGAAGTTTCGAAGTTTTGGGCGGTGTCCACAGACCTATCACGAAAAGTGGCTTAGAATCCAAGGTCGTTGGCTCACAACTACTTAGAAAATTCCACATTTATTGGTGTGTCTTGTTGTGGGAGTGATTGGAAGGCCTCGGTCGCATACATGGCTTGTACTGGGAGTGGTTGAGGATCCAAATCAACAAATTGTCAAGTGTTCTAAGTGGTTGATCACTCGAAAGGGTTGGTTGGCTCGGAGGTTTTGTAGCATGTGTGGGAGGCCAGTTTGGTTTTGTTATGTCGGATCCACTTCATTAACTATACTTGGGGAGTTGAATCACATCATGGTATCCTCTCGTCACATGTTTACCTTAGTGAATTGGTTAGCCCTGGGTAAATGTGGGAGGAAGGTGTTACGATGGTATTAGAGCATGGTTCACCCTTGGACTTGATAGGCGATGTGTTGGTCATGCATACATGTCGGGTTGCATATCGTTATCTATGCTTGTGGTATATTTTCTTGTTGTGTATGCATGGTGGTAGCCATGGTTGCGATTGTTTCGTCATGTGAAAGTTGATGATGTTGTTGTTGGAAGAGGTCGTCGTGAGTGTATGTCGGTTATGCAATGTTAATACATGTTAATGTGCATATGTTGTACGCATACATTGACATGGTGATAGTTGTCATGCATGAGGTCATGGTATGTGGTCGGTAGTGGTCATGCATCGATAATTGGACAATGGTTGAAATGATGTCTATATATTGTTATGCTATATGTTTATACATGTATCGTGCTAATACGGGGTTGATCTTACGGATGAGATATCCTCCCCGAACTATCTTGAGGTGTATTTATTTTGGTATGTTTTGGTTTTATTTGACATCATATGCTTGCGAAAGGGACTAGTAGATCAAACATGACTAGCAAGATGGCAAACTACATTTTGCACAATATTCTCCCTATGGATCGGATAAACAACGTGGTGGTGGGAACTCTTTTGACTTAGCAAACACAGCTCAGAAGCTTGAAGGCATAAATGGAGTTTCAAAGAAGATAAAGGCAATCATGCAAGAACAAGAGAAATAAGTAGAATTTAATACAATCATCCTTCATAATTTTTCGAGTGTAGAGACAGGGGACCACTTCATATTAGACATGGGAAGGAGGTTAGGACTAATGGGGCATATGGAAGTAGATCTTATGGTGGGAAAAATTTTTGATAGAGATGACGTAATCATATATGGAATATTCTTGGATACACTTGATAGGCTAGGCAATGGACATGGGATTTACTCTAGTTTTGATTCAAACGAGTTTCACGATCATCATTGTTATCACCCTTACACGAGGAGTGATAGGGGATATTCTGCCGGATGATGTCGAAGAAAGAGAAAAAGCCACCTACATTTTATGGGGAAATGAAGAAGTCATAGGATGCGAAACGAGTTTCTTGGGATGAATAAGTTCTTCATGTTCCATGATTACTCAAATAACGTGAAGGCCATAATAACTATATTCATCTTAAAGGTAAAGCATATATTTGGTGGGAAGATGTAAAGAATGTCATAGGTATTCTTGAAGAATTGACTTGGAGTAAGTTCGAGATATTATTTAGGAAGAAGTATCTATTGAGAGATACTATGATGATGGGGTGAAGAAATTATATGAACTAAATATGGATTTATGACTGATGAGGAGTACACTAGAAAATTATTGGAGCTATTGAGGTATGTGCCTTACCTCAAGTAGAAAGCAAAGATTCAAAAGATTCATCGCTGGGTTGTCGGTAGCATTCAAGGCTAGGGATTGAGTTTGATGAGCCTAGATCAGTCGAGGAGGCCATGCGGGAAGCTAAATCATTGTTGACAATCAAAGCAAATATTTAAGACTAAGTAGGATTGTAAAGGTAGTGGCAAAGGGATAAAGGGAAATGGTGCACGAAAAGACCTCAAGAGACACAATTAAAAAGAGAATGTATGGCCACATAATAATTTCAATGCATCCCGATAGAGGATAGGAATTATGTTCGAGGAGCGAGAAAAAGGGTGTAGGATGGAAGCCTTTATAGTGTTGGAATTGCGGAAAGGATATCGTTAGAGATATTGTCCACAACATAAATGTGGCATATCACATATTTACAATGCTCAAGAGGCATAGACAGAGTGAGGATGTTGGACTGAAAAGTATTCCTCGGATTTATGCGTGCATTGGATACCGGGAACACAAAAAATCATTAGGCATCCATCATAGAGATGGAATGGTAAGCTTTGTGATCCAAGTTATTTCTATTTTGATTGACCACAGGATCTAATTATAGTTATGTTAATCTTGAATTGGTGGATAGTGTGAGTTTGGAGTAAGGAAGTGCATGTATACTATTGGTTAGTTCGAGTTGGCTATAGGTATTAAGAAAAGAGTTCATCATTGGGTAAGATATTTGGCATTTGAATTGAATGGTATGTCTACATCGACACATTTGAATGTACTTTCGTTGGGATCATACAATATGCTTTTGGGTATGGATTGGTGTATATTCACAGACTAAGGTGGATTTTTATGACAAGACTATTGAGTGTTTGGATGAAAATGGTGAATAAAGAGTCTTGTAGGGTAAGAAGAAGGAAACATCGGTTAGAATGGTGATAGCTATGTAGGCCAAGTGCAATCGTAGGAAAGGGTGTGTGCTATTTGTAGTACACATTTCCAGATGATAAAGGTAAGGATGTTGAGGATGCATAGGTATTGAACAGATACATGGTTCTATAGCGAGTTCTAGGATGTGTTTCCAACATATATTTTAGAATTGTCTCCTCATAGACAAGCTGAAATTTTCTATTAAGTTGGTACCGCAACACCAAAGCATCAAAAGGCACCATACGGGATGAGCACTTCATAGTTAGTGGAATTGAAGTTATAATTGAAGGAAATGTGGAAAAAATGATACATTGGGCTAAGTGTATCATAGTGGGGTGCATCAATATTTTTGTGAAGAAAATGGATGGTACTCTTAGGGTATGTATTGATTACGGGCGGATGAACAAGGTTACCATCAGAATAGGTATCAATTGTCCGGGATTGATGACTTGTTTGATTAGTTGAAGGGAGAACAAATGTTCTTGAATATTGATTTGAGATCGGGATACCATCAAATATGCATCAAAGAAGAAGATATTTACAAGACAAATTTCAAGACCAAGTATGGGAATTGTGAGTTTTTTGTAGTTCTTTTGGTTTGAATAATGCTCCAACTAATTTTATCTACTTGATGAACAATGTATTGCATCCTTATCGAGCAATTTTGTTATTGTATTCATTGATGAAATTTTGATATATTCTAAGAATGAGTAAGAACATGTCGAACACTTAGCAAATATATTGAGATTTACGAGAGAGAATTAGTTGTATGCTAAGCTCGGTAAATACGGTTTCTTTTAGACAAGGGTACATTACTTGGGACACGTAGTTTTAAGAGGAAGGCATAGCAATGTATACGAAAAAGATAAAAGTTATCATGGAATGGGAAGCTCCTAATAATTTGGATGATGTAAGAACATTTATGGGACTAGAAGGTTACTATAGAAATTTCATCAATGAGTTCTCTCGAGCGCATATCACTATTACGTCACTTTGCATAGCCAAGGTAATAAATTTGAAAAAGACAGAGGAATGTGCAACAAGTTTTGAGAAATTGAAGCGATTGTTAATGAGCTGTCCAATGTTAAATATTGCAAATCCCTGAACAAAGAGTTTGCGGTGTGTACATATTCTTGTAAGAGAGGACTTGGCGTGATTCATTATGCGGGAAGGACAAGTAGTGTGCTACGAATCAAGGAAATTGAATGAGAATGAGCGAATGATCTGACACATGGTCTTGAGTTGGAAGGAATCATATACACATTGAAGATGTGGAGGCATTACCTTCTTGGTAGGATATTTGTATTAATGAGTGATCACGGTGGATTGAGGTATTTATTTGACCAACCTAATCTTAAGGCCCGGGCAAGCTAGATGGTTGGCCACGATAAGTGAGTTTGAATTTGAGATTAGGTCCATTAAAGGTAAAGAGAACATGGTTGCAAATTCTCTTAGCATGAAGATACATGTGAAAATCACATTGCAACTACGAGCTCTTATGGGACAGATTTACGGGATCATATCTTAGGCATAGGTTACAACATAATACAAGTGATACGGGATGTGGACTATCGTCTCACAACGGACGATTGGTCATGTTTAGGGACAAGATATGTGTCGGATGACAATGAGCTCAAGAAGCTTATCATGAGGCATTTCATGCTAATCCATACTCAAAGTGACCCAAGATATCAAAATACATTGACAACGGTGAATAAATTCTACTACGTCGAATCTAAAGAAAGAAGTAGTAGATTTTGTGGCAAGGTGATTGGATTTTAACATGTAAAAGTAGAGTGTAAGCATCCAAGTGGTTTACTAAATATTATTTTGATTTCATAGTGGAAATGGAAGGTAATTTCCATGGAATCCATCACGAGCTTTCCAAGGACATTTGGACAACCTTATTCTATTATGGTTGTGGTTGACATGTTGAAAAAAGAAAGCACACTTGGTTCTAGTAAAGTCTACATATTCAACTAATGATGTAGCACATGTATCTCATCGGGGAGATGTGGTAGGGTTACACGGTGTTCCAAAAAGATAATGTCGAGACAGGGGGATGCTAAGTTCACCTCTAGGTTTTGGAAATATTTATTTGTAGGTTTGGAGTCGTGAGTTGGCCTTTAGCATAGCTTATCATCCACATACGGATGGATAGACGGATAGGTTCAATAATATATTTGAGTACATGATCCGATTTATTAAAAAGGTATTATTGACGTTTATGTGAGAAGCTTATGTTACTTAGTGCAATAGATCGATAATATTGTGAATAACATAAACAACATAAGCAAATGAAAACACATTAAAACACATCAACAAAAACAAGACTTTAATAACGGAGTTCACCGGACTTCCCGGCTATGTCTCGGGTCCTTAGCTTCCGAGTGCTGTGCGCTTTATTTTGTCTTCAAAATGATTTTACGAGCATGAGCTCAAAAACAAAAACTCAAATGAGAAAATGGACCTCACCATTGTGATGGGTTTGAAATTTTTGAGTAAAATGAGTATAAAATTGCCTATATTCCGCTACGTGACCTCCGGACCCCTAGAGAAATTCAAAACCACCTGCCCTTCGTAAAACCACCTTTCACGCAAAAAACCTCCTGATCGCGACTGCGGTGGTTTTAGCGGGTTTGGCTCTCGCGCGGAGTTTTTAAAATGAAATTGGTGGCTTGTCTTACCAAGCTCCACCGCTTGGTGTAATGGCTATCGGACTTGTGTTGAAAACATTGTTTTAAATAATGTTTGGAAGGTCGGTGGGTCGAAACCACTCGCCCGACCCATACTCGTGCATTTAACTTTCCGGCGGTTTGTTTATATATATATATATATATATATATATATATATATATATATATATATATATATATATATATATATATATATATATATATATATATATATATATATATATATATATATATATGCGGCGTTGCATTAAACTATGTGATAAGGTGTACGACGGTCATGAGGGTTGACCCCGACCATCCGACCCTTTTTCCGGCGGCACAATCGATTTCAAATAAATACATAACCTTTGCATTTAATGCCAATTGACACCATAGCTCATCGGTGAGCGGAATCCGAAGCAGAAATTTGGCATTCCCGAGAAGGTCGGGAGGTTCGATCCTCCACGATCCCCAAATTTATGGAAATGAGGCCATATTGGGAAAAATGCGGGCCGCCACGTGTTAGCCCCTGGATTGGTCCATTATTTCCAATCAAAATCTAACACGTCATTGATCTGCCGACATCACCCTGTACATGTGGCGTATTCCTAGGATGACAGGGTGCCCTTTGCCGACATCATCTTGACCGTTGACTTTGACTTTGACTTTTTGTCATTTTTCCCTAATTTGTCATAAACTTTGGGCTGGCCACATCTTCTTCATACGAACTCGGTTTTATGTGTTGTTCGCATCTATTTGGAATCCCGTCGACGAGCACTTCAACTAGATCTTATTTTCATCTGAATTTGAAGACATTGATATGGAGGAAAAAATGAATCCATTTTGGATCACTCCTCCCCACTGGAAGCTTTTGGACCACCAAAAGTTGGTTTTAGCTGTCGAGTAAGTGAGGATATGTTTCCTTCACTTTTCCAATCTCTATCCATCATGCTTTACTTGGATTTGTACCTTTAAGCCCAACTCAAAGATACTCAACATCTCCTCTTCGCGAAGTCCTTCTCCTCCTATTGAGAATTGTGTCCTCCTAAAACTCGTTACTACGGTGAAAAATCTTTGATGGAAGGTACCCTGAATTTTTCTCTCCTGGATCTTCAATCATTGAAGGCTCATACAATCACAAATTTTCAACATTTACGATGGAATAGATCTACATATAAGCTGGTAGATCTAGGCGAGAAAGCATTCTCACCAATTTTGTCAAGGATTTTGAAAGGACAATATCTAATTGGTTTCAAATTTTTACCTTCCCCTTGAAGTATTTGTTTGTTGATGTACAACCCGGAATTTATCACCAACTTGAAAACTATGCTCAACTCGATGCTTGTCATGCCTCGCTTTATACTTTTCTTGGTTCATTTCCATTGTTCTATCTTGCCCTGGTGAATTTCCTCGATCCGTTCAATAAACTTAGTTGCTTTGTCCACATCGATGTGTCCATCAACTGCTATGTCTTTACCAAAGACAAAAATCCAAGGGAAACTTTGGTATAAAACCAAATCAAGTCTCAAACGGAGATCTTTGAGTAGAAGAATGTTTTGCATGGTTGTAAGCATGATCGCACATAACACAAATGCTCATCCCAAATCTTAGGATGCTTGCTGCAATAACATCGAAGCAACTATACCACTTTCATGTTTACCACTTTTGTACATCTGTCGGTTTGCGAGATGAAATTCCATGCTCTTCTTTGACTTTGTGTCCATGAGTTCCCATAAACTTGACCAAAATTTCTCGACAAATCGAGAATCTTGATCGAATACAATAGAAGTGGGTAACCCAAAAATGAACCCATACATTTTGAAAGAACAACTTTGTAGTTTGTTCGAATGTGACTGTTTAGTACATGGTGTCAAAATACACATCTTCTCGAACCTATCCACAACTACATACAAATAATCATGACCTTTTCTAGACATTGGCAATTCCTCAACAAAATCCATGGATAAACTTTCCCAAGGAAGAGAAGGAATTGGAAGTGGATTATACAAGCCTAATTTTACATTACTTGGCTTGCTTATAGCATGCATAGTACATCCTTTAATATATCTTGAAATTGTTTCATTCATTCGTGGCCAATAGCGAGAACCTTTGTAATTGTGCAATTGTTTTACTTACACCAATGTGACCTGAAATTAGATAAGTATGTGCTTCTCGAATCACATTAACTCTTTCAGATTTTGTGGAATTCATAATTTTCCCAAATGATATAAGAGTTTGTCCTTTGTGAAATAATCCAATTCTTCTACTGCTTACCATGACTTAAAGTTGCATATACATCCTTAAAATCTGTGTCTTGAGCATATTGTTTAATATAGCTTTCGTAATTCACTGAATTATGCTTAAGAATTTAGGATGCATTTATGATTGGTCTTGATAACATGTACGTTAAACCTTATTATGTATGCCTTTCTTATATACGATTACAAGATGACATTACTATAAGAAACCCATCCAACGATAGTGTCTTGATTGTTTCAATTTAGTTTGTGAGTGTAAATATTGTAGTGGTTGATGACACGTATGTATGATTGTTTCTTTTCCCATTATGTAATGTTTCCACCTTTTAACGCTACTGTACTAATGCATATAATTCCTTATCGTATGTAGGATATTTAAATACTGCTCGATGTGAATGTCTCGGAATGAAAGCATATAGGCTTTTTGTGTTGCATCAACATCGCCCCCATGGCATATTCACTTGCATTTGTCTCGATCTCAAATGAGTCATTGAAGATACGGCGAGTGCTAGTAATGGCGCTAAGCGATCCTTTCTTTCAATGTGTCAAAGGCTTTCGCTATTTTCCTCCCCACTAAAACACCCGTTTCACACTTGTCAAAGCATGTAGAGGAGCTACAATCAAAGAAAAGTTAGCAATAAAATTTCTCCAGTATTGTCTGCCCTAAGAAACTTCTAACTACGCATGCGAGTCTTGGGCTTAGGCAAATTTACAATGGCTTCAAACTTAGAGGGATATATCTTGAATTCACCACCCCCTACAATATAACCCAAGTAATTTAAAGATGTCTGGAAAAATTCACATTTTGATAGTTTTTCATAGAGATTTTTCTCTTTTTAACACATCTAAAACCTGCTTTACATGCTTTATATGTTCATTCCATGTCTTACTAAAAACAATAATATCATCTAAGTAGACTATTACAAAATCTTCAATGAATGGTCTAAAAACATCATTCATGACACACATGAATGTAGGCTGGAGCATCGGTCGAGCCGAAAGGCATAACCATCCATTCATAGAGTCCTTGCTTAGTTTTGAGCAGTCTTCCATACATCTTGTTTTGAAACCACGATATGATGGTAGCCGCTTTGCAAGTCTAACTTAGTGAAGTAAATTCGCATCTTTCAAATGATCTAATAAATCGTCGATGCGAGGAAGAGGATAACGATTCTTTATTGTTATTTTATTTAATGCTCGGAAATCAATGCATATTCTCCACGAACCATCTTTCTTATGTACCAACACAATAGGCGATCCACATGGTGAAGTGCTTGGTTGAATAACCCCTTGATCGAGCAATTCATGTACTTGCTTCTTTATTTCGCATTCTCTATAGATGATAACTCATACATTCCAATGTTAGGAAGAGGAGCATCCAGTTTGAAAATAAATCTCATGTTCTATACTGTCACTTGGGAGGAAGCCCTTTAGGCTCTTGAAATATAATATCATAATAAGAAACAATTTTAACTAAATCTACTTTTACTGTTTAGGATTACTGACCTTGAAAAGCATCAGATTTATCAAGATCCTTTGCTTTTACAACCATAAGTAGAAATTGTTTACTTGAATTTATAATTCTTTTCATCTATCCTAAATTTATGAGAGAGTAGTTAACTTTGAGTTTATGAGCTCTTAATACATATTCGATTCCATCCTTAGTGAGTTGATACTTATTTTCCCTTTGATAGAAGACAACATCTCTATCATATAAGTATGGATTCCCTAGTACAATTCCACATATATCCAATGGGACTATATCTAATTCAACCTCATCTACAAACTCCGATCCAATTGAAAAATGAAGTTTGCATTGTTTCGTAACCTGTAGTTTAGTTTTATCACAGACCCAACCCAATGGGTATAGCTTTTTATGAGATTTTGTTTCAATACCCAATTTCTTTACAATTGATTCAACAATCAAATTAACTTGAGAGCCACTATCAAACAAAATATCAATTTTACTATGCTTGGAAACGACTCTAATATGAAATAGCTCATTTATTTTTCCTCTCATCATTTTCATTATCAACAGAATGCAAAGAAGTACTTGTAGATGCTTGATAATTTTTTTCCTTTTATACTCGTAGCTTTATCGTTGTTTCGTCTCCTGAATACGATCCCAAGTCCTTTTACATAGTAGCAACATTCTTTCGCTCTTTATTTCCAAAATTTTTTGGCTTCAATTCTGGATGCAATGCCCAACGGTGTGCCTCATCATGTCCTTCTTTCTTACAAAGGTGAGTGCATGTAAGCTTTTTCTTTCTTCACAATGTTCAGCTTTCCTTTCCTTCCATTTTTGTTTCTTCTTTTCTTTATTCTTGATTTCAATAGATTTAGATGAATTTCCAATGTAAGGAGATACATTTTTTACCCCTAGCTTCTAGATGAGTTGCTTGAGTCGATACATCATCTAAGCTAGTCGGATTAAACATCGGTGTGGTATGTCTCAAATAACTATGTAAGCCACCTATTTATTTCAATAATGTTTACGGTGAGTCCAATGATATGCCTAGTGTCAAAGCTCTTTTACAAAATTCCCCGAGTGTAACGTTGCACACCTTGACCCTTTAGCGACGCAATTTTTTGCCAACTCATCATAGCTTGTTGAATATAAGACAAAGGATAAAATTATTTTTTTAATAGCAGAAGCAAATTCATTCCATGTCGAAATTATTTTACCATGTTTTTTGGAGATCCGCTTGTGTCTTGCCTTCCCACCATACAAGTGCGGTTCCTCCAAGACGAAGGTCGGGAAAGTCGGATCTTCTTTCTTTGCGAAACAACTTTATGTACCCCGCAATACACTTCAATTTGTCTTATCCAATTATCAAGATTTTTTAGCATTAAGCTCACCATCATAAATTGGCAAATAAAATTTTACATCTAATTTGATCAAAGAGGATTTATTCTTCTTCTTCTTTCTAGAAGAACTAGATTTATGAGAAGAGGACGATGATGACGATAATGGTGATGATGGAGGAGATGGTGGAAATAATGTAGGAGGATTTTTCCCCCGATTCTTTGTCTGTTTAGGTGATGAAGTGCCTTCACCTTTTCCATTTTTAAACTCTTTATACATCTCTTCTACCATCGCATGTATTGTCATGAAGTTGTCCATGAATTGAGCTTTTGTTCCCAATATGTTTTCTTCCGTCATCTTCTTTTCTAATAATAACCTTCCAATCTCTGGATTTGCGTCAACAATTTCTCCTTCTCCTCGTTTGAACTTTGACCTAGTAAGCATTCCAATCTTCACATGACATTGTAAAACCTTTAAAAAATTAACCTAAGATCTCGATACCACTTGATCCGATTTATTAAAAAGGTATTATTGACGTCTATGTGAGCAACTTATGTTACTTAGTGTAATAGATCGATAAGATTGTGAAATAACATAAACAACATAAGCAAATGAAAACACATTCAAACACATCAACACAACAATAATTTAATAACAGATTTCACTAGACTTCCTGGCTACGTCTCCAGGTCCTTAGTTTCCAGTGCTGACCGCTTTATTTTGTCTTCAAAATGTTTTTACAGGTATGAGCTCAAAAACAGAAGCTCAAATGAGAAAATGGACCTCACCATTGCGATGGGCTTGAAATTTTTAGTAAAACGAGTATAAACTTGCCTATATTCCGCCACTGTGACCTCTCGACCCCCTGGAGAAATCCAAAACCACCTTTGCCTTTTTGAAAAACCACCTTTCCCCGCACAAAACCTCCTTTGACCGCACACTAGCGCGAACACGTTCAGCCTTTGCTGAGTTTTAAAATGAAATTGGTGGTTTTGGGCCTTACTATGCCTCCACCGCTGGTGCAATGGTCACGAGTTGTGTTGGAAAGCGTTGTTTTAAATAGTGCTTTGGAAGGTTGGCGGATCAAAACCTCTCGCCCACCCTTCCGTCATAACTTTCGCAGTTTGTTTATATATATGGCAATATATATATATATATATATATATTTTACACGTTAATTTGTCACCGCCTCGCAATTCCCCATCCCGCACATTGAGGGCCTATTCCGTGACCCGTGAGCAAGCATAACCACAAAATACTCTTCATGGCATTCCCCTGAACATGTACTTTCATTGCCCTGAAGACAAATCCTTGTGAAAAACCCTAAAAATAGCCTTTTCATCCTTGGCGCGACTAGCCTGTGTTATACTCGCGCCAATGGGGGAAATTCTTCAAAGATGGCACACCAATTGGCGCTCTGTCTCAGAGTCGCACTCGCGCCAGGCTTAATAAAGGGTGTTTTTTAAAAATAAATGGCGGAAGATTGACTTTAACCAACTCCTGAACTGGTCTCTAAATTGAGTTGGGACGTTTGGCTCCGGATTTCCATGTAGAGGAAGTAGTTTTCCACCTCCCATGGAAGCTTCCTTGAGGATAGGGCCAATCCCATGATTGTAGGGATCCCAACTCCCCTTCCTCCATCTATATAAGCTTGCCATTTCCCTTTGCAAGCTAATCTCCAAGAGCCTTCATAGCCTAAAGAATGCTGCAAGAGCTTTGATAGTCCTCATAGTGCCAAATCCATAGCAAGGAGATTGACGATCGAAGAGAGAGGCTTGTCCCTATTCCCGACAAGCTTTACTGAGACATATTCTGCTCACGACCCGCTGAAGGAGGATTTCAGCGTCAGAGCCAGGTTGTATCATCCTTTGTTTCATTAATATAAGCGACTACGATTATAGTTCCACTCGTATTGTTCATACTTGTTTATGAGTTGTGTTCTCTCTGACTGACACATAATTGCAATTATATGGTTTTACGCTCGTATGTTCGCCGTGTTTCTTGTACGTGCAGGTGTTCGATCGCGTCAAGTGGTGGAATTGTGACCTGTCGGAGCAAGGGATCGAGAGCACTATCCTCTCCGCAACGACAACAGCGTTGGACATGAGGTAGGCCTTCTATCGCACTTCGATTTTTTCAATTAGGAACTTGCATTGTAGCATGTTTGATTTTTGCTAGACCTGATCTGGGCTAGTAGGGATCGCCTCTGTCTGCAGAGGGGATTTACCTCCTCAACAAATTGGCGACTCCATTGGGGAGTTAGCTTGTTGTTTTCTTTATAAACTACAGACAGAGCCTGAAGTTAGCCAGATAGGCTTCGAAACGCTCTTGCTCTACATTAGCAAAATAGATCAATGCTGCTTCATTCAATCTCCAGTTTAGTTTATGAACTGAACACTTGGAGTATTGTCTTGTCTTTCGGTCATTTCTTGACTTTTCTTGCTTGATCAGCTCTTTTGGCTGGCTCTTTTTGTGAGTTTGGCTTTTGGTTTGAGCTTTACCATCACTGGTCTACTTCTTGGATTGCTTATTTTTTATTTTTCCTTAGTAAACTCGGCTGGCGCGCTTTTCAGTGTGACGGTTGTGCCCACTGGCGCATGTTGTCAGTGTATTACTCGCGCCAATCCCATTCTGGCGCTAGTTGCAGCTTTACAGTCGCGCCAATTCTATAAGGTAGTAGGGTTTACTCTGTTTTGAGCCTTCTAAGACTGATTTGGGTGTTTGGTCGTTTTTCGACTGCTTGAGTGTTCTGGAGCCTTGTTTGACTAACTGTGACCTTCTTCCTTTGGTTGTTTGCCCATTTCTATTGATTTTACATTGTAGCCCTAGGGCATCTAGGTGCTATTGTGCGTCGAGCCTCCCTTGGGAATTTTTGGTTCCTGTCTGTTCAGTCAGCTCTGTGATAGCTTCTCTGCACTCGTTTGGGTGGTTGTTTATCATTTTATTGCATTATTTGATTGATTGGCTCCTTCTTCATTCGAATTCCGCTTTGTCTCGTTTTGGGCCTAGATTACGTGGTTCAATTGAGTCTTTGGGTGTCTTTTGATTTGAGGGACTTTTTGTCGATTTGAAATCTGATTGTAGGCTTGCGTTGAGTGAAATTCGATTGTTTTTCTCTTTTGCTTTTGCTTCTCAATTGCTTGTCTCTTTAGTTTTCATCTTGTTAGCGCTCTTGCTCTTAAACATTGAAAATAAATAAATAAAAAATCTCTTTTGCGTTGAATTAGTTGATGTGAATTAGATATTTTCGGTGTTATTAGTGATTAGTAACTTTGAACAAAAAGATTTTATTTTCCATTAGCTGCATTAGAGATATCATTGGTTTTTTTCTGATCATTTTGTTGTTATGTGAAAAGCTCTTAACTCCCCTGTAGTTAGCTTTCATCGAATGAAATGATATACTGTGGCATGTAGTGTGCATTTAGGAGATTACGAGACATTACATTCGCTAGGGCCTGAAAACTGAAACATAATTGAAGATAAACATTAAAATTCATTCAATTTACACTAAGGCAACATTGAAACATTAACAAAATATTTAGAGGTCTAGGCTAGAGATGTGTTTTGGCGTCTTTAAACCTAGTAGTTATCGTTCGCCTCTTGGCTTTAGACAGCACTAGTACGGACTTGTGCTCCCCGTACCGTCGCGTATATAAAGGGAGACCCCACTAGGTTTCTATCCTTTATCCATAGGAAGCTGAGTCTTCCGCCCTATACCTGTGATACACCAGACACAACATTCGGGGAGATTGCCTGCACGTACGTCAAGTCCTTGGTTGATTTCTCTTTCATTTTGAAACCAAGGTGTATATTGCAGTTCACGGTTATTTGGTACACCCTTTGCCTAGTATTCCTGAGCAGTCATTTTGATCTTATCTGACTCTTTAAATTTGAAAAGATCACCAAGCGCTTTTCCTTTTACGCTTGCATAAAAACTGAAAGAGATAGTGTCATCTTTCGTCTGTTTCTTGACTCTTAAAACATGAAACGGTGAAGTTTCTAAGTTTCAATGTCGTAAAATAAATCACCCGCGATCACACTCCTTGTTAGATTTTTCTTGTTGGCCGTTTGATTGTGTGCCTTGGTTGTTTTTCAGCCCGTGTGTGTGTTTGATCTTTTTCTCTTATCATTACTACCACAGTGGCGGAACCCTCAGTTTCGTCTACTGGTAGTCCATATACGGACGATTCATCAGAGGCTTCTCAATCCTCTGCTGAACCTCAGCAGCCCATCATTTCTGAGTTTCCTGACGGGGGACCGGTTCTGTCTGAGCTTCCCTTTGGAGGACCAGTTGAATTCAATTGGCCCTTATCCGACCCTTGGTCTGGATTTGGAGTAGGGGAATATTTCCCTCGTCTTACATCGGGTTTGCCCTTTTTAGCTGTTGTCATTCCTCCTAGTCCTCGCCGTCTATTACGAGATCTAGCGGCAGGTTCAAATATGAGTGAATCCAGTCATTCTGCTAGCGAGGAAATCCCCACGTCTGGTGAAGATTACCATCTATTCCCTGAGGTAACTCATAATTTATTCCTAGAAGACAACCCCGAATCATCTGTTATGTCTTCGCTTGGTCCCTCACTACCAGCAGGGTATAGATCCTTAGGTCAGATTATTTCCGCCGCTGCTTCTATGGGGGTATCATCTCCTTCTACGAGGCCAGTTGTTCCTTCATTGGGGATGTCTCCACAGACACCTATCATGTCATCCCCTCAGGTCACTTCTGTACCCGTTAGGCCCACTGTTTGTGTGGCTGCATCTACACCTGCTGTTACCACTCACTCCGTAAGGACCACATCGCTTCCCGAATATGTCTACATAGCCTCTGCTATGCCAGAGAACATCTCTCCTGAGGAGTATCGATTGTCCTTACAACAATCGAACCCTGAGGTCGGACAACCCTCTCAAGATCCCAACCGCTCGTATTTTTCGCATTATGCACAAGACGGTACACCCGTGTACGTTTTTCCATATCAGTACGATGAGCACGGGAACCCTTTGCGTTTACCCGCTCCTGAGGCTCAACTTCATGCTCAGATTTTACCGTATAACCAGGCTGGGCAGCCTTATAACCCGCAAGGGCAACCTTTTCAAGGCCAACCTTCGGGCCAGCCTGGCTATCCTTACGACCCGCAAGGTTACCCTGCGGGCCAGGAAGGGCCATTATACGGTTCGCAAGGACAATATTACAACCCTTCAGGTCAAATCGTGCAGCCTCTTCCTGGATTCCAACCAGGGAAACCTCAAGGACTCCCAGGTCAACCAGGGTACCAACTCGGGACGGTATACGGTCCTGGGGGGCAAGTTCAACCATCGCAACCCATGCAACCTCAGTATCATGTTGCTCCAAATGTTGCACATCAGTCAGGACCATCTTACGGTCCTGCTGCGGGTCAAACCGGTTACCAGCCACAACCCGACTCCATTCCTCCACCAGGCCAACCGGTTCATTCGGCACAACCCGGTGTTCCACCACCAGGCCAACCGGCCCATCCGGTACAACCTAGTGTTCCTCAACAGCCAGGTCAACCTGTGCAACTGGCATAACCTGTTTTTCCGGGTCAACCTGTTCAACTAGGGCAGCCCGTTCAGCCAGGTCAGCTTGTCCAACCAGGCCAGCCTGCACACTCTGTCAACCCTGCCTAGCAGCCGATTTACTCGATTCCACAACCGAATCCACCAGTGCATCCTAATTAGCAGGCTCAGCAGGGTCCCACCTATTAGCAGCCCGCTCAACCTCAAGGCGGTTACTACCCTCATGGTCAATCTCGACCGGCTTATAATCCGCCCCAAGGTTCCCATTATTACACTCAATAACCCAACTACACCTATACTCAGCAGCCAAATCCGCAGACTGCTCAGACGGGGCAGACTTACAATCAGGGTCCATACTCTGGTTATCAAGCCCCGTACACTGGTTACCAGCAACCGAATCAGGCTGGTTACCAGCAACCAAATCAGGCTGGTTATACACCCTATACCCCCTACGGTCAGAATCCTACTGGACAGAACCCATGGGGGCAAGGATACTCTCAACCAGCATGGAGTACAGGTACCGGTCCTTATCGAGGGCTTGGCATGCCATTCAATCCACAATTGCCGTTCTTGACTACCTTGGAATTACCAGACGTTTCTAAATTAACCAATGATCTGATTCTGTACAATCCCTATTGGCCTCCGGTTCCGACCAAGGTACCCGGCGACTGCCCAAAGTTTGAAGGTAAAGCTGGTGAAGACCCCCAAGCTCATGTAATGACCTACCATTTGTGGTGTTCGTCTAATTCTTGGGTCGACGATTCAATTCGTCTACCTCTCTTCCAACGCACTCTTACCGGTGCTGCCACTAAGTGGTATATTGAACTACCTCGTGGCATCTTTCAAGATTTCAATACTTTAGCAATGGCTTTTCTGACTCACTTTCAGTTACTGGTTCGCTATGAAGTCGAGACGCATCTCCTGACTTCACTGAAGCAGGATAAAGCCACCCACATATACGACCATATTCATGAGTGGCGACATTGTCGTAGGTTGATCAAGTTCGATATACCTGACCAACTACTAACCCATTGGTTCACCACATCCTTCGTTAACAAAATCGCGCAAGATATTTCTATGGGGGCATGTGTGACTGAAGAACAAGCCATTGCGCGTGCCCAGTATCTGGATCTGGTATACTCTCAGTCCGACACACTTTATGATATTTTGACTGATGCTCCACGCCCGGGAACCTCTAAAGCTCCGCCTACCCCAGCGGTGGATGGTGTTATTGGTTCCGTGTCTCAAAATTCTCGAAAATCTTCGAATGGGAAGCAGAAGTCTAATTCTTCCAGTAATTCTTCTCTTCCTGCCCCTCCAGATTCTAGAAAAACTGCGAACGTTAATGCTGTTCAGGCTAATCCTACAGAAAAAGCCTCCAAAGGAAAAAAGAATGGCAAAGGAAAATCCAAACCCGACGCCCCAAAGCTAGAGTCTTCTAAACCTCGGACTGAGGACGGTTCCCAACGTAAACCGAAATACCCCTGCCTCATTTGTGAAGGAGATCATTATACCAAGGATTGTCCACGACGATCTGAAATTAGTCAACTTCTTAAAGGCTCTAAAGGGACTCTGGCAGTCCTTAAAGAACCGTTCCCGTCTCAACAGACCCAGATGGTTGAATAGCCGTCACCATCTGCACCATTTGGGTCCCAGGTCTTTATGATGAATGGTTCTGCACCTGTTTCCATCGCTACACGTTCGAAGGATTATACTGGATCGCGTCAGGCAGCTGGAAAGGATGTTGTGGATGGCCCACCTCCTCCACCTGTCTCTGGTTCTTTAGAAATTGAGAAGCCTACAGCTGAACCTGTTGTGAGGCCACCTTCTAAAGGTGTTCTGCGAAGTTCTTCCTACAATCCAAATGCCCGTGCCGCTCAGCACTACAGTATTGTTGAGGATTTGGCGCAGGCGCCTTCTGCTATGTCCGCATTGGAAGTCCTTCAAAGTTTCCCTTCGCAACGGAAAGCTCTGTTGTCTGCAATCGGTGGAATCGATCGCGCCGATTCTAGTCTTCTCACCTTCGACTTAGAAAATTTTACCCCTGGCTTCCGCATCAAATTGCTCTCATTATTCAGGTCGGGATCAACATTCTTAATATCCATCGGGCCGTTGTGGATGAAGGTGCTTCTCTGTGTCATGTCGTCCGCCTGCTGGAAGGCCATTGGCTCTCCGGCCCTGTCATCATCTCCCAATGCCTTAGAGGCATTCGATGGTCAGGAATCAAAACCTCTGGGTGTTCTCGAGAGTTTGATGATTACGTTACAGGGGAAGACAGTCAACGTAGAAGTGGAAGTGGTTTATGCCAAACTTAACTACAATTTGCTTCTCGGCCGCAGTTGGACTCATGCTATGCTATGCGTGCCATCCACCCTCTTTCGACTTCTTAAGTTCCCTCATGAGGGCAAAATCATTACTGTGGATCAGTTGTCTTTCTTCACCTCCACCTCTAAGAACAACGTTCCTTACGTGGATAAGATCCCTTAACCCCCCGATAGTGTAGGACCTGGTCTCTTCAAGGACCCCTTCCTCATGGGTATTTTTCCCGCACCACCACCGCACACCATTCAACTTAATATGGTCTCTAGGTATGATGACCCATGGATCATCCCTTCGCCTGAACAGGTGACTGATTTTGGAGAATCGATGCCCTTAACTCCAGTAGAGATTAATTACTGTGAAATTGTTGCCGCATCCGATCCCCCCCCTTCTCAATATGCTCCCTCAAGCATGGCTTTAGATATCTATTCTCAATCCCCCTGGCTCGGTGAGGCCGACTCGCCTGATCCTCTTAAAGAGACTTTTCCTTCTGATGAAGCCATTGTTGAAACCATGTCTCTTGAGGAGCTGCCTTGGAGCGATACACATCATCATTCCTCCTTTATGCCCAACATGGGGGCAATGTTTGATTGTCTAGAGCGTGATGTATCTGGCTATCCCCCTCCTGAGTCTCCTCCGTTGAGCTCACCGAAGCACAATTCCTCTTCTTGTGTCGAGCTCCTAAAACAATGAAACAAGTTGCTATGAGGAAAGTTCTTTTAAGTGTGTCAACCTCGTTAAAATAATGAAACACGAGCCTGTCGAATTCAAGTTTTGATAGATTTAGTTCAAATCTCTTATGTTTTCAACCTTCACTCCATTTCCTATGGACTGAAGCTTGGGGGGCATGTACCTCGAATTGAGACACCATGCTAGGGGCATGCCCGTCTTCCTCAAGCATAGTTTTTGTTTTAATCTTGCATAAAAAATAAAACTCATTTCCAAGCATAGTTTGCATGTGTGTTTTCATGTGTGCTTTTAAGCTTGCATAAAAATAAAATGAGTAATTAGATACATTATGTGAACTTTTTCATTGGGTCGTTTGTTATGCAAATGATGCATCAAGATAACATTGTATTAGACATAGCATAAGTAAACATCATCACATGTAAAAGATATCCATCCAGAAATAGGTATATATATGTGTGTGTCGAAATGTTTACATAGTGTGCATCACATAAGATCAAAACATATACATGTTCGTCTTAATACAGACGGAGACGAAATGTCTCTCAAAAAATATGTAGGAAAATCCCTAAATGTCTAATCTGCATGGTGCTTGTGGTAACAAGCCACTGCACACACTAATCGTCTCAGTAGTCGGTGGAGGCGACTGGGCACTCCCACATTGTGTTGCTGGTATGCTAGCGGAACATCTGCTAGCCGTGCATAGTTCGGGATCCCCCGGATGATGCCCTCTAGGTTCTGAATCAGTTCACCTCCCTCGCCACCCTTAGCCTCAGGGTCATGATCGACATGGGTTCTCCGCGCAATGGGCGACATGCCTGCGGGCCTCTCTGGGCCGACGTCTGCATACACATAAAAACTGTTATTAGAATGAACATGTATTACCAAAAAAATCATAAATACATAAAAATCAAAAATAAAGTATCATACCAAACTCCTCATCCCAATCCTCCCCCTCTGGGAGTGGAATATCGGGATCTCCGATGAAATCGGTCCCAGCATAGGGCCAGTCCTCGACCACGATCAACTGTCGCTGCAACCACCCAAAAAACTCAGGCCTCCAAGACATCTGTTGGCCTCCTCCTAACCTGGGCATAAGTGCTGCCCAGCGAGCCATCCTCGGCTCTCGTGGTACCGGCTCAACAACTATGGCCCCTTGGGTCAGGAAGATAGGTAGTCGTTCCAGGATGAACAACACCAAAATGGAACCGTAGCCAAACTGCTTTGGTTTGACTTGCTTGCATCTTGTCAACTGCCTCTTGATAGTGGTTGTCACCGTTGTAGCCCAATCGAACAGTGTAGGACTCATACACTCAGAGGCTAGTATGAGTTGGGCTTTGGTTGCTTCATGTGGTGCCTGCGATCTTGCAGCCCGTGTAATGGTGTGTAGCACTACTCTGAGTGCTAGATCCTGGACAGTGTGGATGTCCACCTTCTCGCTTCCTAATCCGGTTCGTGCCCCTGGGCACACCCTCGCCATTACTTGCTCCATATTTTCACCAGAAGGTCTGCTGCCTGTCAAAATAGGTACTGGGCCTCTGCGCGACAACCCGGTGATAAAATACACGTCGGAAACCTCAAGTTCCAACACTTGGTCCCGAAGTTTAAAAACTTCCTCATTTTCGTCCCATATGCTAACCAAGTATTGTAGTAGCTCAAGTTGAGCTCATAAACATGGAGTAAGAAATAATTTCTTGAGTCCACAGTTCTTCAGTGCATTCATACAGGCTTCATTCTCCATAGCCATTTCATCTTCCTCCCCATGTTCCCTCTCCTTCCATTTGATAACCATTGTGCTTGTATATCTGCATCAACACAATAAAAAATGCTTTGTTAGATATCTAGTACATTTGAAAATCCACATGGGTAGCTCACATTTTTAAATTTCTAAGCGTAAAATTGAGTTTCGCCAGTTGGCGCCACCCCTTTGTGAAGAAATGTCCATTGGCGCAGGTCCATGCCCGATACCCGCTCCAATGGAGCGAGCCCTAAAATTTTAAAAGGGGCCCTCCAGAAGTCTAATACACAATGGAACTCATAAAAAATTGAATTAAAATAGAGCTTAAGGGAACGCCTTTTACCTGGAACAAACGAGGAGCTGAATGACGTCCCGGATCAGTCGCAATCACTGCCGCAAGTTTGCACACAAAAAGACCACTGTTGCTCTCCAAGTAAGGTAAAAATTAAAAGTAATCTTATTTTACCATTTGAAACCTATTTATAACTTTTTAAGTCAAAATTTAGGTTTTAAGTGTCATTTTTCTCAGTATTTTAATATATTTTGTCGAAAAATGGATTTTACACTTGCTTTTATGTGCAGCGACAGGTTTTTACGCGACTTGGACAGTGATACGAGTTGTATTTTATACTTTTTCGGACTTGGTAAAAACATGAAAAAGTCATTTTGGAGTCATCTTTCAGCTCTTTTCTGACTCTCTAAACATGAAAATATTGCCGAGTCCCTTGTCGTTTCGATCTCGTTAAAGTGGACACGAAACGACATCTACCCAGTATATGTTTACCCCTTTTTCGGGCTGGGATAGATTACTTACGAAAAAAGAATACCCTAGCCTATCGTGACTAGGAGGTTTTCTCAGATATTGTTTTCTACCTTTTCGGGTCTGAGGAACTATTTACGAAAAGGGACCGTTGGAGTTTACTTTTCCGTTGTCTTTTCAAACTCTCTAAACATGAAAAGACGCCGAGTTCTTCCTTTGTCAGACTCGTTAAACCCTGATGACATTGGATTCAGTCGTGATGACGATATTCGAGTTCCTCCTTCCTAGGGCTCGTTAAATGTACTAGGATGGATTCGTCCGAAGGACGAATTTATATGACAAGCATATGGTATCCTCTTCAAGCTTGTGTAAAAATAAAGAGGTACTCACCGAAATGGTGGGGAAAATGGAACTAACATCATTGTCGTGTCGGCAGTATGTCGCTCTTGAACATGGCACTTGTCTGCATTCGTGTCGGGTTGGGGACATCTCATCTCGTTTTCCACTTGCCTCCATGGGTTTGGGTGATCCCTTTTGACCTCTCATCTGCTCTTTGTCCCGTCATCATGACCTCTGATCTGTTGATGTCAAATACTGCCAAACTCACTGTCGTGCCGCCATATGTTCAAGAGAAGTTGACCTCTGCAAATTTCAACCTTCCTCTGATTCTCATCTGATCTTGATTCACAAAGACATTATGTTCCTCTGCCTCGTGTCGATGATGTGGGAAACACTATGGCCCACCTTCGATCAAGGTCACTTCCTGTCGACTTCAGCTCATTATCCAGGAAGCTGATCTAGAGACTCCCTTATGGTACCTTGGAGCCTGCATGCCTCAATGGAAGGTTCGTCGCATTCGACGTGAGGTTTTAATCATTGGCCTCCGATCGAGTGATTCTACGGGTGTTCGACGTCATCTCATTGATTCACATATCGTAGATTGTACCTATAGTACCTTGAGGGCCATTGTCATTATTGGTGGTTCCTCTCACGTCTGTTAACAGCTTTCATCATTGGCTGGTAATCAGATGATGTTCTTGCATGTTCGACTTCAACTCACATATTCGCATGCTTGAACTTGTACTTTGTTCACGAGATGGAGCGCAAGACCGGATTCCGTCTATTATAATCCAGCCGCGATTTTGTGGATTATTAAGGGATTAGTTACATGACTCACCGATTGGATGGCTGCGAAAACCATACCCGAAATTCATTTCTATTTATCGATCCTCACCGGATGGCTGCGTCCATGCCTTGGATCTGGATTATTGTATACTCTGTTATGGATGGCTGCGCCCATACCACATATATCATGTATTTGAGATATCAATTGTATTTCTCTACGTAGGTTTTCCGACGGCAGTGTTTTCAGTTGGACACGTTCTCGTAAAGCATTTCACCCCTCTCTCTCTCTCTCGAGCCTCATGCTTAGGGGGCATCTGTTACACAGCAATTTGTCACCGACCCTTCAATCCCTCGTCCCGCACATTGGAGGGCTCATTCCATGACCTGTGAGCAGTGACATAACTTGAAAACACTTTCATGGCATTCCCCTGAACATGTACTTTCATTTCCCTGAAGACAATTCCTTGTGAAAAACCCTAAAAATAGCCTTTTCATCCTTGGCACAACTAGCCTGTGTTATACCCACACCAATGGGGGAAATCTTCTAAAGAGGGCGCGCCAATTGGCGCTTTGTCTCAGAGTCGCACTCGTGCCAAGCTTAATAAAGGGTGTTTTTTAAAAATAAATGGCGGAAGATTGACTTTAACCAACTCATGAACTGGTCTCTAAATTGAGTTGGGATGTTTGGCTCCGGATTTCCATGTAGAGGAAGTAGTTTTCCACCTCCCATGGAAGCTTCCTTGAGGATAGGGCCAATCCCATGATTGTATGGATCCAAACTCCTCTTCCACCATCTATATAAGCTTGCCATTTTCTTTTGCAAGCTAGTCTCCAAGAATCTCCAAGAGCCTTCATAGCTTAAGAATGATGCAAGAGATTTGATAGTCCTCATAGTGCCAAATCCATAGCAAGGAGATTGACGATCGAAGAGAGAGGCTTGTCCCTATTCCTGAAAAGCTTTACCGAGACGCATTTCGCTGACGACCCGCCGAAGGAGGATTTCAGCGTCAGAGCCAGGTTGTATCATCCTTTGTTTCATTAATATAAGCGACTACGATTATAGTTCCACTCGTATTGTTCTCTGACTGACACATAATTGCAATTATATGGTTTTACACTCGTATGCTCGTCGTGTTTCTTGTACGTGCAGGTGTTCGATCGTATCAAGTGGTGGAATTGTGACCTGTCAGAGCAAGGGATCGAGAGCACTATCCTCTCCACAATGACAACAGTGTTGGACCTGAGGTAGGCCTTCTATCGCGCTTTGATTTTGCAATTAGGAGCTTGCGTTGTAGCGTGTTTGATTGTTGCTAGACCCGATCTGGGCTAGTAGGGATCGCCTCTGTCCTATAGGATTTATCAACATATATATATATATATATATATATATATATATATATATATATATATATATATATATATATATATATATATATATATATATATGCGGTG